>PISX010007656.1:0-87534 GCA_004024625.1 Mellivora capensis | reverse complement strand
GAAAATAGATTCAAAATGGATGAAGGATCTCAATGTGAGAAAGGAATCCATCAAAATCCTTGAGGAGAACGCAGGCAGCAACCTCTTCGACCTCAGCCGCAGCAACATCTTCCTAGGAACATCGCCAAAGGCAAGGGAAGCAAGGGCAAAAATGAACTATTGGGATTTCATCAAGATCAAAAGCTTTTGCACAGCAAAGAAACCATTAACAAAACCAAAAAACAACTGACAGAATGGGAGAAGAGATTTGCAGACGACATATCAGATAAAGGGCTAGTGTCCAAAATCTATAAAGAACTTATCAAACTCAACACCCAAAGAACAAATAATCCAATCAAGAAATGGGCAGAGGACATGAACAGACATTTCTGCAAAGAAGACATCCAGATGGCCCACTGACACATGAAAAAGTGCTCCACATCACTCAGCATCAGGGAAATACAAATTAAAACCACAATGAAATATCACCTCACACCAGTCAGAATGGCTAAAATTAACAAGTCAGGAAATGACAGATGCTGGCGAGGATGTGGAGAGAGGGGAACCCTCCTACACTGTTGGTGGGAATGCAAGCTGGTGCAACCGCTCTGGAAAACAGCGTGGAGGTTCCTCAAAAAGTTGAAAATAGAACTACCCTATGACCCAGCAATTGCACTACTGGGTATTTACCATAAAGATACAAACGTAGTGATCTGAAGGGGCATGTACACCCGAATGTTTATAGCAGCAATGTCTACAATAGCCAAACTATGGAAAGAACCTAGATGTTCATCAACAGATGAATGTATAAAGAAGATGTGGTATATATGCACAATGGAAACTATGCAGCCATCAAAAGAAATGAAATCTTGCGATTTGCAACCATGTGGATGGAACTAGAGGGTATCATGCTTAGTGAAATAAGTCAATCGGAGAAAGACAACTATCATATGATATCCCTGATATTAGAAAGTGGAGATGCAACATAGGGGGTTAGGGGGTTAGGAAAAGAAGAAAAGCAACAAGATGGGATTGGGAGGGAGACAAACCATAAGTGACTCTTAATCTCACAAACAAACTGAGGGTTGCTGGGGAAGGGGGGTCGGGAAAGGGGGGTGGGTTAATGGAAATTGGGGAGGGTATGTGCTATGGTTAGTGCTGTGAATTGTTTACCTGGCGATTCACAGACATGTACACCTGGGGATAAAAATACTTTATATGTTTATAAAAAATAAAAAAAATTAAAAAAAAGAAAAAAAGAAAGGGGTCCTCTAAGCTAAGAGAGAGCCTAAAAGTAGTAGATCAGAAAGGAACAGAGACAATATACTATAACAATCACCTTACAGGCAATATAATGGCACTACAGTCATATCTCTCAATAGTTACCCTGAATGTTAATGGGCTAAATGACCCAATCAAAAGACACAGGGTATCAGAATGGATAAAAAAAAAACCATCAATATGTTGCCTACAAGAAACTCATTTTAGACCTGAGGACACCTCCAGATTTAAAGTGAGGGGGTGGAAAACAATTTACCATGCTAATGGACATCAGAAGAAAGCTGGGGTGGCAATCCTTGTATCAGATCAATTAGATTTTAAGCTAAAGAGTATAATAAGAGATGAGGAAGGACACTATATCATACTCAAAGGGTCTCTCCAACAAGAAGATCTAACAATTTTAAATATCTATGCCCCTAATGTGGGAGCAGCCAACTATATATAAACCAATTAATAACAAAATCAAAGAAACACATCAACAATAATACAATAATAGTAGGGGACTTTAACACTCCCTTCACTGAAATGGACAGATCATCCAAGCAAAAGATCAACAAGGAAATAAAGGCCTTAAATGACACACCGGACCAGATGGACATCACAGATATATTCAGAGCATTCCATCCCAAAGCAACGGAATACACATTCTTCTCTAGTGCACATGGAACATTCTCCAGAATAGATCACATCCTGGGTCATAAATCAGGTCTCAACCAGTATCAAAAGTTTGGGATCATTCCCTGTATATTTTCAGACCACAATGCTCTGAAGCTAGAACTCAATCACAAGAGGAAATTTGGAAAGAACCTAAATACATGGAGACTAAACAGCATCCTTCTAAAGAATGAATGGGTCAACCAGGAAATTAAAGGAGAATTGAAAAAAATTCATGGAAATAAAGGATAATGAAAACACAACAGTTCAAAATCTGTGGGACACAGCAAAGGCAGTCCTGAGAGGAAAATATATAGCGGTACAAGCCTTTCTCAAGAAACAAGAAAGGTCTCAAATACACAACTTAATCCTACACCTAAAGGAGCTGGAGAAAGAACAACAAAGAAAGCCTAAACCCAGCAGGAGAAGAGAAATCATAAAGATCAGAGCAGAAATCAATGAACTAGAAACCAAAAAAAAAAACAATAGTACAAAAAAACAAAACTAGGAGCTGGTTCTTTGAAAGAATTAATAAGATTGATAAACCCCTGGCCAGACTTATCAAAAAGAAAAGAGAAAGGACCCATATAAATGAAATCATGAATGAAAGAGGAGAGAGATCACAACCAACACCAAAAAATACAAACAACTATAAACGTACTATGAGCAACTCTACACCAACAAATTGGACAATCGGGAAGAAATGGATGCATTCCTAGAGACATATAAACTACCACAACTGAAACAGGAAGAAATAGAAAACATGAACAAACACATAACCAGTAAGGAGATTGAAACAGTCATCAAAGATCTCCAAACAAACAAAAGCCCAGGGCCAGACAGATTCCCAGGGGAATTCTACCAAACATTTAAAGAAGAATTAATTCCTATTCTCCTGAAACTGTTGCAAAAAATAGAAATGGAAGGAAAACTTCCAAATTCATTTTATGAGGCCAGCATCACCTTGATCCAAAACCAGACAAGGATCCCAACAAAAAAGAGAATTACAGACCAATATTCTTGATGAACACCGATGCGAAAATTCTCACCAAAATACTAGCCAATAGGATTCAACAGTACATTAACAGGATTATTCACCACGACCAGGTGGGATTTATTCCAGGGCAGCAAGGTTGGTTCAACATCCACAAATCAATCAATGTGATACAACACATTAATAAAAGAAAGAACAAGAAGCATATGATACTCTCAGTGGATGCTAAAAAAGCATTTGACAAAGTACAGCATCCCTTTCTGATCAAAACTCCTCAAAGTGTAGAGATAGAGGGCACATACCTCAATATTACCAAAGCCATCTATGAAAAACTCACTGCAAATATCATTCTCAATGGAGAAAAACTGAAAGCTTTTCCGCTAAGGTTAGGAACATGGCATGGATGTCCATTATCACCACTGCTATTCAACATAGTACTAGTAGTCCTAGCCTCAGCAATCAGACAACAAAAAGAAATTAAAGGCATCCAAATCGGCAAAGAAGAAGTCAAATTCTCACTCTTTGCAGATGATATGATAATCTATATGGAAAACCCAAAAGACCCCACTCCAAAACTGCTAGAACTTGGACAGGAATTTAGTAAAGTGTCAGGATGTACTGTCCACTTTCTGCTCTTATACTCATGAAAGTACATACTCATGAAGTACTCATGAAAGAAATTGAGGAAGACACCAAGAAATGGAAAAATGTTCCATGCTCCTGGATTGGAAGAACAAATATTGTGAAAATGTCTATGCTACCTAAAGCAATCTACACATTTATTGCAATCCCTATCAAAATCCAGCTGATTTTTTTCAAAGAAATGGAACAAATAATCCTAAAATTTATATGGAACCAGAAAAGACCTCGAATAGCCAAAGGAATATTGAAAAAGAAAGCCAATGTTGGTGGCATCACAATTCCAGACTTCAAGCTGTATTACAAAGCTGTCATCATCAAGACAGTAGGATAGTGGCACAAAAGCAGACACATAGATCAATGGAACAGAATAGAGAGGGCCCAGAAATAGACCCTCAACTCTATGGTCAACTAATCTTCGACAAAGCAGAGAAGAATGTCCAATGAAAAAAAGACAGCCTCTTCAATAAATGGTGTTGGGAAAATTGGACAGCCACATCGAGAAAAATGAATTTAGACCATTTCCTTACACCACGCATGAAAATAGACTCAAAATGGATGATCAACCTCAATGTGAGCAAGGAATCCATCAAAATCCTTGAGGAGAACACAGGCAGCAACTCTTAGACCTCAGGCGCAGCAATGTCTTCCTAGGAACATCACCAAAGGCAATGGAAGCAAGGGCAAAAATGAACTATTGGGATTTCATCAAGATCAAAAGCTTTTGCACAGCAAAGGAAAGTGTTAACAAAACCAAAAGACAACTGACAGAATGGGAGAAGATATCTGCAAACAACATATCAGATAAAGGGCTAGTGTCCAAAATCTATAAAGAACTTATCAAATTCAACACCCAAAGAACAAATAATCCAATCAAGAAATGGGCAGAGGACATGAACAGACATTTCTGCAAAGAAGACATCCAGATGGCCCACAGACACATGAAAAAGTGCTCCACATCACTCGGCATCAGGGAAATACAAATCACAACCACAGTGAGATACCACCTCACACCAGTCAGAATGGCTAAAATTAACAAGTCAGGAAATGACAGATGTAGGCGAGGATGCGGAGAAATGGGAATCCTCCTACACTGTTGGTAGGAATGCAAGCTGGTGCAACCACTCTGGAAAACAGCATGGAGGTTCCTCAAAAAGTTGAATATAGAACTACCCTATGGCCCAGCAATTGCACTACTGGGTATTTACCCTAATGATACAAACATAGTGATCCGAAGGGGCACGTGCACCCGAATGTTTATAGCAGCAATGTCTACAATAGCCAAACTATGGAAAGAACCTAGATGTCCATTAACAGATGAATGGATAAAGAAGAGGTGGTATATATACACAATGGAATACTATGCAGCCATCAAAAGAAATGAAATCTTGCGATTTGCAATCATGTGGATGGAACTAGAGGGTATCATGCTTAGTGATATAAGTCAATCAGAGAAAGACAACTATCATATGATCTCCCTGATATGAGGAAGTGGAGATGCAACATGGGGGGCTTGGGGTGTAGAAAAAAATAAATGAAACAAGATGGGATTGATAGGGAGACAAAGCATAAGTGACTCTTAATCTCACAAAACAAACTGAGGTTTGCTGGGGGGAGGGGGGTCTGGAGAGGGGGATGGGGTTATGGACATTGGGGAGGGTATGTGCTATGGTGAGTGCTGTGAAGTGTGTAAACCTGGCGATTCACAGACTGTACCCCTGGGGATAAAGATACATTACATTTTTATAAAAAAATTTAAAATAAAATTTAATAAAATATCCAGTGGGGAACAGACAGTCTCTTAAGTAAATAGCATTGGCAAAATTGGATAGCAACATGCAAAAGAATGAAACTGGACCACTTTCTTATACTCCGCACAAAAACAAATTCAAAATTGATTTAAGTCCTGAATATGAGGTTTCAAACCATAATAAATCTAGAGGAGAACACAGAGAGTAACCACTTTGAAAGCATCAGCCCTAGCAACTTCTTTCTAGATATATTAGGTAAGGGAAAGAAAAGTAAAAATAAGCTATCAGGATTTCATCAAAATAAAAAGCTTCTGCACAATAGTATATGTAAAAAAAAAAAAAAGAAATTTTCTATAATCTTATCATTAGGAGATAATAGTAGGATGCCAAAATGTTACTTTTGAAAGTCAAATCACATCTGTTGCAAGTACACCTACTAGCTTCAAATTCTCACACCTCAACTAACCAATCTCACATTAAAACAGAGGTCATTTACTCAAATGTTAAAGAGAACTTACGTTTTTTTGTAAATAATTCATAGTCTCTCAATTCTCATATTCATAATTTTTACATTATGTTTGTTTTTTAGAGTATTCTCTTTTTACCATCCTGAATTTGTTTATTTTTAGTTGATTTGCATACCTGTGGCCAAACATACTTAATTTAGAATTATTTTTTCCTTTCATAATTTACATTTAGAGGTTTCCTTACTGTCTTCTGTTTTCTTTTTTTTTTTTAAGATTTTATTTATTTATTTATTTGACAGACAGAGATCACAAGTAGGCAGAGGCAGGCAGAGAGAGAGAGGAGGAAGCAGGCTCCATGCTGAGCAGAGAGCCTGATGTGGGGCTCGATCCCAGGATCCTGGGATCATGACCTGAGCCGAAGGCAGAGGCTTTAACCCATTGAGTCACCCAGGTGCTCCTGTCTTCTGTTTTCTTTTTGCATTAGTCTAAATATTAAACCACTCATAAAGTCACTCATTTTTGCTGTTTACATTAGGACTTGCATGCAGTAGATCCTAAAACCTACACCCTTTAGTCTTGACCAAGTTTCTAAGTCCCAAATTTTACTTCAAACTACCTTTCAGCCATCCCCACCTGGGTTTCCAAGCTGTACTTCACATTTAACATACACAACGCATTGAGGCAGCATTCTTTCCAGTTCAAAAATTAAGCTGGGACAGAAATGAAAATTTCAGAAAGCACTTCTTGACACTTTGAGAAACTATAGAGTATATTAAGTCTTTGATAATAGAACTTAAAAGGAGATGCAAAAATAGACAACAGTATAGCAACAGGGGAGTGGTAAGATGACAGAATTTAAAAAAGAAGAAGAATTTAAAATTAAAAAAAAAAAAATCCCAAAGGCCAAAGATTAAAACAGCATTAGAAACAACTAAAAATATAGGCCCCTGGGTGGCTCAGTCATTAAGTGGCTGCTGCAGCTCAGGTCATGATCCCAGAATCCTGGAATCAAGCCCCCTTCAGCCTCCCTGCTTGGAGGGAAGCCTGCTTCTCCCTCTCCCACTTACCCTGCATGTGTTCCCTTTCTCACTGTGTCTCTCTCTGTAAATAAATAAATAAAATCTTTAAAAGAAAAAAAACGAAAAGAAAGAGGTTAAAAAAAAAAAAACATAAGGAAGAACACGGGAAAGGAGGGAAAACTGAATGGGAAGAAATCAGAGAGGCAGACAAACCATGAGAGACTCTGGACTCAGGGAAACAAACTGAGGGTTACAGAAAGGAGGGGGTTGGGGGATGGGGATGAGGTAACAGGATGATGGGTATTAAGGAGGGTGGGTGTCGTGATGAACTCTGGGTGATATATGCAACTAATGAATCGTTGAACACTACATCAAAAACTAATGATGTAATATGTTGGCTAACTGAACATAATAATAATAATAAATATAAATAAATAAAATCTTTAAAAGAAAAAGAAAAAAAGAAAGAAATAGCAAAAACAGTATAGAGCTGAAAGTTGTGAGGATACACAGAAAAAAGGACCAAGAACCAGAAAGGCTAAACCCTCCTGCTATTTTCAAATTCAACCACACCAGCTTCCTCTTCCATTTTTCCATTCTAGAATCACCATTTCTCACGAGCTTCACACAGCAACCTGAACAATGCCATTTATAGATGCATTTTATTTTCATACAGCTCGCTTTCCTATCTTCAGTTAGCTTCCATTCACCTCAGATCTTAGATTGAATATCATATCCTTAGAGAAATTTCCCCTTATCATCCTGTACAAATTACAACCAGCTGTTTTAGACTTTATGCCCTTCTACTACCATAAACTTACCATATAGATTGATCAATAGATAGATAGATAAATACATGGAGTTATGGCAATGTTAGTGGTAGTTTTTGTTGCCATTGAGATTGTATATAATTTATTCTAGTATTTGATTAATATCTACTTCCCTTGAAAGGCTGTTTATTGCTTACTGCAAAACTTGCAGATTGCAGTGTAGCAGGAACAAAGTAGCTGCTTTTTAAATGCATACTTTGTCAGAAACTTTAACATGGTAATAATATGCAATATAGATCTCCTAGAAGGGCCTAATGTTTGTGTTTTTAAAACTGATTAGGTTTTGAGTTCATCCTATGTTCTTTTGGTTACTTGGCCAGTTTAAGATGTTTTCTATTTTCCCTGATGCACATGTTATATACACGTGTGTGTGTTTTCCACTAACCTCACAAACAAGTGATGATTTAAAATCAAAATATCATTGGAGTCCAACAATAGTGTATGAGAAATTATGTTAATTCATATCGCATATCATGTTTTGGGCAGCAAATTCATCTGTCATCATGATGATTTACTTTATTATCATCAGAAGAAAACAAAAGCAATATAAGATATCCTCCACTTATTAAATGCCTATCATGAGTTCAGCTCTGTGCTGAGCACTGTGAATACATGATTTATGAGCCTAATACCAATTTTCTAATTGTCTCCATGTCACACTTGGTTAAAATCCACAACTATAGATGTACTTAATGGCCTACACCACACAAAAGATTTCATTTGAACACAAATCAGACAAAGGCCCTGTGTTTTCCTGATCATTGTTTCTTCCTTAAACCACTTTGCTTAGCATTAACAAAAGGTTAAGAGAGCCTGACTCCGAGGCATTTGTTTGGATTACCTGTGATAGAGTTAAGTAGCTATTCCACAATTTGAAACATAGTAGGGGTTCCAAAGACATCTCTTGAGAACAAATTCTCAACTGAGGGACATAAGTGTTAAGTATTTATGGAATGTATTAATTGACCTCACCAGGTTGGAAACCCAAAGAAAACTAGAATACTTACTATTTCCAACAGCAAATGCAATGGCAATAACACTTGAGATAAAATTGGAAGAGGCAATAGATGTACAAACCAATTGTTCAACATTTACCAAGTACTATGTGTTAGGCAATCTTTCGGGCCCTGGGGAAATCAAGAGTTATTTATACTTCATAAAGAGAAAAACTGCAACAGAGTTCAGAAACAATGTGGTTAAGGGTAAAGGGGTGGGAGATAGATGGTTTATTGCCTACACAGACTTAGTTTTTTATAATAATACTGCCAAGCTATAATTTAAAACATCATTTAAAAATATATCTTATCATGTAATTGTTTTTCAAGAGAACAGTTATGTAAATAATCTTTTTCAAATGGACTTCCACCTCTTTAGTAGATAGTCTATCTGACTATTACACTTAGCTTTGTCAGGTAAATGGATGGTATTCCATTCTTGCCTCATTTGCTTTCCTAAATAGTTATTCAATGAAAATAAATAATTCACCTAAATTGTCACAGACTGAAATTCAGGATCTTTGCTCACTCCAGACATGAACAGCATAATTACCTGCTAATTGTTCTGTGATTACATTTACCTTTAGCTGTCACAACTTTAAAAGGTACCCTAATTGCAGCTCAAATAATAGCTTTCCTCCATCATGTTATCTTCAGTTTAACTGCAATGCAGAATAAAGGTATTTAATTTCCTTGAAACATGATCATCTCATTCTGGACATTAAAAATTTTTAAAGAGAAGCAGTTATAAATGAGGAAGGCTCCTGCTATTTGTGCTTGTCCAAAGGGGAAATTTATCAGAAGGCACAAGTAATGTGTTAATGTAAAAAGACACTCTGAAAGGACACATCTAATTATAAGCTTGTTTTGATCTTTTCTTTGTATAAAGCCCTACTAGTGACTAAAATCTTTTTGGAGTAATGGTAATTGGGACAGCATGGATCACTGACAAGCACAACTAATATTGTTTGTAACTGTCAATACAGGGATGCCTTCGTAATGAGATGACTTTTAGCCAGAGGGAGAAGGATTTAGTTAACCAAATGGAGGAACAGAAACTGGCAAGTATTTCTTTAGACTATTTTCTGTGGTTCTCTCTCTTCCCCTTCTCATTTTAAGAAAAATCGTTTACAGATGTTTTATTCTGGTAGTTAGCCTGTTTATAAATTCTTACTTTCTTTTGGTCCTATGCTTTCCTCAGTTAAATTCAGTAGTTCTGCTTCTTCTAGTCACTGAGATTATTCTGAACAGGAAAAAAAGAATACATTTGAAGCTATCCTTACCCCCTGGGTAGATACAAGATAGCTTTTGGGCCTGAAATGAAATTTTGTTACCTGTAGGTCACCATGCCTCACTCCTCCCTTTAACCCTGGTTTCTTGGGGAGGAACCTGAGTTAACAGTCATTTTTTGAAATACCTCAGCTTTTTAAAACAAAAGGTGGGTGGAATATTGGCCTATTTTGAGACCACTGTGCTTAAGAAGTAGTGGTAACATCCCAGCAGAGCTTCTGTGATGGTAGCTGATATTAGCAATGAATGCTTGGGAAATGTTAATAAAGTACTACAATTTGGGACTGTATGATTTTTTTTTTGCCTCTATTTTTCAGGTGATCCAAATTCCCCTGATACTAACCAAATGGTGTATGCTTATATGTTTATAATATTATATGCAATATGCTATAATAAATATTAAAGACTATTTTTATTTTCATGTATTTTACATAGTTTATATTTTATACAGTTTTATTTATTTACTTATTTATTTATTTATATTAATTTATTATAGAAGGTGTAGGGCAATGAGTAGCATAGAGGTTATGTGCAGAGACTTTGGAGTCAAACACCTGTTAAGTTCAGATGATTGTAACAAACTGTTTACCCTTTTGAAACTCAATTGTGGAAAATGTAACATACAGAAAATAGAAGCACTAACCCATTGTGTTATTGTAAGGACTGAATGGAGTAATGTACTTAAGGTACTTAAAATAGTGTCTGGCACATAGAAAACGCAACTATCATAATAATATTATAAAACTGTGTCATGCTCTGAACATCAAGAATATTTTCTGAACGTCAAGAATATTTTTCTCTAAATTCTGAATACTGTCTTTGGCATGTCTAATCTTTGGCTAAGATGGGAATACATTTTATTACATTGTATATAATGTGTGTGTGCTTCTAGTGTGTGTGTGTGTGTGTGTGTGTGTGTGTGCATGTTATTTATTTAAAATGTTAAACTGCTCTGACCTCAGGTATTCCAATTTTTCACAAGTATATATTTATTTTTGAAGATTTATTTTATTTATTTTAGAGAGAGAAGGAGTGAGAATCACAGAGAGAGGGAGAGAAACACAAGCAGACTCCATGCTGAGCATGGAGCCTGACACAGGGCTCAATCTCAGGACTCTGAAATCAGACCTGAGCTTATAAACCCACAGTCAGACACTCAACCAACTCTGCCACTCAGGCACCCCTTTCCACAAGTCTTTACAGATCCTGAACCCTTTAAATGATGATTTTTCTTTCTCTGTCTTACTGGCAGTGTATCAGTTTCTAAACTTTATTTGCCAAAAATATTAGTATTGGTGAACCTGCACTTTGCAGTTTTGTAATCTGATTATTATATTTAAGTGAGGTAATATATTCTGAAGTTTATTCTTATCTCTTTCATCGACTGCTTAATTAGAATTTATATATTTAAAGTTCACCAATTGTACATGCACATACACACAGTATATTTATATTCGGTAAGTTTATACATGACCACCATCCAGTTTTATAGCGTTTCCATCACTCCAAAAAGTTACTCATGTCAATCCCCACTCCAGTTTCAACCCGAAATAACCAGTGATATACTTTCTATCTTTATAGCTTTCCCCCTTAAATTGAATATAGATAGAATCATAGAGTACAGAGTATCTTTTCTATCTGATTTTGGTCACCTTATCATGTTTTCTATCCTTATCCATGTTGTATATATCTGTTGTTTGCTATTTTAATTGCCAAGTCATAGTTCTTTAAGTATTTTTGCCTCATTTTATTTATCCATTTAACTACTGATAGATATTTGGATAGCTTTTGGTTTGAAATTAATATAAATAATGCTGTTATAAACATTTGCTCCTCTTTTCTATGTGAATGATTCTTTAGATCTTAACAAATTTAGCTTCTGTTCCCAGACAAATATAAATGTGTACCTTGCCAGAAAAATTGATTCAGTGTTAAGATTCATAGGCTCCTTGAACCTGAGTATCACCTATAGTTCCCTAGATAGATCTTAAAAGCCCATTCCCAAGAATATGCAGACTACCATTTTTTAAATTATTTTAAGATTCAGACATTCTGGGGCACCCGGGTGGCTCAGTGGGTTATAGCCTCTGCCTTCAGCTCAGGTCCTGATCCCAGAGCCCTGGGATTGAGCCCTGCATCTGGCTCTCTGCTCAGCAGGGAGTCTGCTTCCCTTCCTTTCTCTCTCTCTGCCTGCCTTTCTGCCTACCTGTGATCTCTGTCAAATAAATAAATAAAATCTTAAAAAAAAAGATTCAAACATTCTTATTTCTTTATAAAAATAATAGTTATACAATATTTTAGAGAAAATGAAGCAATTGACCTCCAAAAACTAAAAACTAAAGTCATTTATCAAGTTAATTATGATAAATAAGCCACACACGAGCAGAGTAGCCTGGAGACAAGAAAGAGCTGTGAGCTATTGTGACATCTGCTATGATGGCAATGTGCAAACAGAGAAGGCATAGGAAATCTATACCCTGAGAAGTGTATAATGTGGTAAAACAGCAAGATGAGTCATTATAATGACAACGTCAAGCCCTGAATCCTGGAAAAACAAGGACAAGTGACACACATCACCAACAATCACTGAGTACACGTCCACGATTTATGCTAGCAGCTGTGGAGTTAACAGCGAAGAATTAAGTGTGGTGCCTACCCACAAGAAACTTAGAGTTCAATGGCGCTCAGAGAAATACTCTTTTTTTTAAAAATAGTGTCTAAGTGCCAATTTCAACATCATGCAGCCATTTTAAATTCACTCCCTGTAAGATTTATGGAGCTAAGCTCCTTCTAGAAATATGATATAATTATGTGGATATGGTGCCTAACACAGATTAGTCATTTAATTCATCATAGCTGTTAGGACTTGTCCCATTCCAGTATAATCCTGATTTAATAGCTGTGGAATCCGATGTATAACTAACTGTAAATAATTGATTAATGTTGTAGTGGAGGCATAAACAATGTGCTTTCCAAGAACAAAGGAGGAAACAGTTGTCACAATCTGGCTGGGTAGGAAAGGGATCCAGATGAAGTACTGAAAGAAGAGAAAACATGAACTGGGTTTTGGAAGATGAGAAGTTGGCAGAATGGATCAGAGGAAAAGCATGTAGCCAAACATGGACACATGAAAGTGTGTGGAATATTCAAGAACCAGGGGGTTTGCAAATGTGGCTAATCCAGTTGGGTGTAACAAAACAAATAGAGTGGGAATTATGCCATCTCAGGGTTTTAGTGGTATGGGACAGCAGGCAGAGGGGATAGTCCAGGGCAGCCAGTCTCTGGATATGCTCTACATTATTGTCTTTCAGGAAGATGTTACTGTAGCCTGTATTGGTACACTATTTCATGCTGCAGAAAACTTTGCATTTAGAATCATCTCATTTGTTCCTTAACCCTACCTAGAGATAGAGGTGGCTCAGGCATCTTTGGCCTCATTTTTTACCAGGAGACCTTTCCAGAGAGGTTAATTGGTTTTCCTAAATCATAGAGGCAGGTAGTTGTCCAATTAAAAGTAAGCACTACAAACTGTAAATGTAATGGTGCTTTTCAATTGTCCTTGATCTTTGAATTCAGACTAAGTGTTAATATAGAGAAAATGAAGATTTCCAATGATGGTGGTAGTGATGATGATAATATTGATTCCCATGGTAGTTTTGTTTTTTGTTTTGTATGTTTTTTTTATTCCCTACGCTATTTATTTTATTGCTCTATATTTCAAGTTGAATAAATGTCCTTTAGTCTGAAATGAGAGGAAACCTCATGCAAGGCACTTTACTAAACAATGAGCATAAATAGATGAGGAATCTTGAGCCTCCTTTCAGAAGCTTTTTGATGGCAGATGTCTCAGAATGGCCGTACTATGAGATTATCAAACAAACTGACTATACTTCTTACTATACATTTATTCTCTAAATTCAAATTGTTTGTCCATATCATGGGGTCATAGAAAATTAAAACAACCATTTAAAATCGATCTTTTGGTCTCCATTCCCCATCCCCCACATTAATCTAAAGAGCAATACAATATGGTACACCTTCATTTGCTAGGAAACTACTCTGCCGCACCTTGTGGCATGCATCACAAAGTAGTTGGGTAGCGATTGCATGTGGAGATGTGTCAGTTGTAGACTTTGGGTTCCCTCTGCATAAACAGTCTCATTACCAGAAATGTCTAATGCTGCCTGATGGGCCATTCCCTATGCCTCTGCCTACCTTCCCTCTTTCCCTGTGACTGCCTATGTTCTGCTGCATTTATCAAACTGGAAGAAGATGGGGGATACTGACAGAGAACTTACGCTGTTATTGTTGTTGATGTTTATATTCCTATTTATGAAATAGGAAAATGCAGTAAAATATTTCATGAAGTAAAAATTATTTCAAATTCAACCATCTACTTTTACTACTATACTCACTGATACTAGAACTTAACGAAAGGATTGCAAATATTTCAAGGGCTCTTAGAGTAGTCTATTTTATTGTTTCATTCAATCATAGGCCGAAGACAGGTGATATGAAAGGATGAAAATACCCTTTAGGCAATGCTTAAAATACACACAAGATTCCCATCATCTATTTTCCATTTAGCTCTTCTTTTGGACCTAGATTGTGCCAAGTTTTTAGAATACCGAACGAGGAAGGGTTCCCTATTGTCAAGCTTTTCATCATGGGGAGTGGTATGAGGAGATAAACAAATAAATGGGTAATTTCCCTGAAATGTGTGAAAGTCTATGGCAGGGTCAACTTGGCTACTAAGACCACAAACCCACAGGGGATACAGAGCAACTTCACATAAATGGAGAAAGTTTGAAACTTTAAGAATCAATTGGAATCAAAGACCTAAAAATATAAGCTGAACAAAAAGGAATTTCCAGAGAGTGAATCAACTAGCAATGCAAGTTGTTCTTTCCTGAGTTAAGGTAAATAGCTGGAATAAAACATCTTCAATAAGTGGTATGTGAGGAGACTAAAGAGGAGGCTACAAAACGAGAGTTTTATGTAAGCTTGTAAGTTGGGAATTGTAACTCACTGTAATTAACATACTTTTAAGTTCCTTCTCTACTAGTTGTTGGAGATAGACCTGAGATTAAAGTTGACATGGCCCATGCCCCTTTGGAGGATAAGAAACAGTTTAGCAAAGGAGGCAGACAATACAGAATAAGTACAGAAAAAAAAATGTAATTAATACAACTTTATAAGAACCATGAAAACAATTTTAGAACATTATCCAAGAATTTTAGTCTTTCATTCTTAGGGAGTCATCAATGGATTATAAGCACAGAGAATAATGATCAAATATTCTTCAAGATTTATCTTTTGTTTGTTTGTTTACCACAGATGATGAAATGGAGTCCTCAAAACTGGACTTGGTTCAAGCCATCTTCACCTTAGCTGATCTTTCAATATGGGTGGCAGAGGGATGAAAAGATCCAGAGAATTTTAGCAGAACTCTAAGAAGGAAAGGCAATAACATGAGGGAGAAGGGAAAAGAAGGGATTTACTGAGCTTATACCAATATTGACGGAAGCTAAACACATCCATCCATGATTTTCTGGCACACAGTCCAAGAGAGGATCATACAATGTTAAAAGAGGAACTTGACCCAATTTTTGCTTTGTTTTGTTTTGTTTTGGTTTTTGTTTTTTAACCCCTCAGAGTAGAAGAGACCATACTTTGTATTATGTCCTTGGATAACTGATATATTTCAGAAAATTTAGTTCAATTTTTAAACATAGACTAGAAAGCTCTCAAGAAAGTTAGCATTTTGTTTTCCAATTTAAAATTTTCCCACTTGGGTGATAAGTGAGTTATTCAGTGCTTCTGAAAGCATACTCTTCATTTATTTGCATATCAAACTATTTGGTGAACAGCTATAATATATCAGGCACTACAGGAGGCACTTCGTAATAAGACTGAAAAGAAGGAGTCCCTATCTTTATCTGGCATATATTCTATAAAGCATTTACTCTTATATTGTATTGACTCTGCACTTGGAAGTTGTTTATGACTAAAGAACAAGTTTAGTTAGTGTGCTACAAGATTTCAGTCTGGTATACTGGCCCGCTGGCAGCAAATGTGGACCTTCATAAGGTTTTGTGGATCTGGAGTCATTCATTATTCTTCCTTCACATCCTGATACCCCAAAGTTGAGCAACTCTCCAATTAAATTCCAGGATCCTGAGAAATATGTTGTTAAGTACAATTTCCCAGAGACCTTCAAATTATACCCTGCCTGTAACTACTGGTGTGGATAAAACGGCTAAGAATCCTCACTAGCTGGGACAGCCCCAGTGTCTGAGATTTTTACTGAATCTTAGTTTCCCCATTTGCAATTTGGGAAACTGTTTAAGCGGAGAAAAGAGTCAAAGTCTTACAGTTAACTGCCTTGAATAAGCCAGAACTCTTGTCCAGGTATAAGGAGGTATGGGGAAGAAAAGGCATCTTATCCTTCTATCCCAGTGATCCCCTGCATCACCATTTTTTCCCCTTGCTCCTATTGTCAGATACTACTCTAGGGACTTTCCACTCTTCCACTTGTCCATTTAATTTTCAGGGGACTAGATAGGAACTAACATGATCACAACCCCTAGGTGATGGGTTCACAAATGATCACCTAATACGAATCAAGTCAATCATAATATTCTGACTCCAATAGACCACCCTGCTGCAGAAATTCATATAAGCTGGACAAATAATTTCCTTCCCTAAGCTGATTGGATATAGAGAAAAGTGACTGAAGTTATACTAAGAATTGTTAGGGGCTGTTTTCCATCATACTAAAATAAAAACAAAACAAACAAAAAGACCATGCCATGTAGAGAAAGTAAGGTATATAAAACTGACTCATAGAGAGAAGCCAAGACACAAAAATGAAAGTTCCAAAAATGCCAAGATCCCTGTAACAGTTGGCCCAGTGGCTGAGTCCACTCTTCCTGACATGGGTTGGTGGTTTCATAAGATTATTTCAGGGGCGCCTGGGTGGCTCAGTGGGTTAAAGCCTCTGCCTTCAGCTCAGGTCATGATCCCAAGGTCCTGGGATCAAGCCCCGCATGGGGACCTCCACTCAGTGGAGAGCCTCATTCCCTTCCTCTCTCTCTGCCTGCCTCTCTGCCTACTTGTGATCTCTGTCAAATAAATAAATAAAATCTTTAAAAAATATATTATTTCAGTATCCTGTCCATGAACCTTTTTTCACATAAATTTCCTACTAATTACCTATTTTACAAAGTCCAAATAAACACATCAATATGACTCTCCTCATAATTTATCAGTCTAAAATATGTATTGGTAAATGAAATAAAAAATGACATGAATCTCTTTTTCTTCTTTTTTAATGGAGAACTAAAACCACAAAGAGAAATATAATGCCCCAATAACTAAATGACACACTACAATTAGCTAATTTTATTACAAGCATTCTACTAAGTGATATACTTTGCCACCGCTCATTCTAGCCACTGTGAAGCCACTGGCCACCCATGAGTCATCTATCAGGATGGCTCCTTAGGAGATGAAGGACTATGGTCTATACTTCTCTAAGGTCACCACCTGAATGCATCAAGCCCTTAGCTGGATACCTAAGAGACATGGAAAACATAATTAAAATGGAATTCAGGACCTCTTGTCCTTATATTCCTTGCACCATGTGGGCAACTGCCACTTAGTAATATCTGGGCAGATGTTATCAGAACAGATGGCAAACTTGGGGGAAATGTGGTGTCCTGCAGAGAGCAAGGACTTCAAAGAGAGAGACCAAGGTTCAAATCTTGACTTGGCCACTCTCTCTTGAGCCAGTGATTTAGTTTCTTTGACCCTCAAATACTGTAACTATTATTTGCAGTAATTAAGTGAATAATACATAAAGCACCTTGACATTTAAACGAGATCATGTATATGAAGTGCCTTGCACACAGTAAAGACATGACTAAAATGTTACTTACTTCCCCAATGGATCCCTCTAAGTCCTCCACTAGGACAGTCTAACCAGAAAATTAGAGGAAATTGGGGGAAATTAGAGGAAAATGGGGAGGAAGAAAGAGACAAAGGGGAGGGTTACATAAACTCCTATTATCATTAGTCCCAAATCATCTGGATAAAAGCCAAGGTGAGAATAATCACAGTTCAAATGCATACATGTTCCCAGCTGTAGTTAGTAGACTTTATGTTTCTGTTTCCAAGATAACTTCCTCAGGGTGTTTTAAGAATATATGACAGCTTCCCTCTAATCCTTTCCTCATTCAAACTAGATATCCATCCTCAAGGCCCTTTAGGATTAAGAGTAGACAATCAAATAAGTACCTGGTACCCACTATCTATTTTAATGACACATAATAAAATTGATACACTGGAGGGAAAGGATTAAGGATAACAATTACAAATCATATTTATTGAGCACTTAATGTATGCCAATCACTCTCAAGGCACTTCTACCAATATTATATTTCAAAAAGAAAGTTTCTAAGAAAAATACCTGGGGATGTCACCTTACATTGTTAGAAACGGCATACAAGACATAGTTAGCAGGATTTTTAAAGGTCAGCAGGGATTGTAATAGGCATAAAGAGTGCAAAGTTGAATAAAATAGTGGTCCTGATGCCAGGAAGCCCGAAATAAAGAGGCAGGACATGTAAAAATGTGACCATAAAGTAATAATAGCAGCTAGTCTTTATTAAGCAAATGTATTTTATAACCTATTTGGAATATTTTTCATATTTCTGTTTTACAGAAGAATAAGCTGAAAAGCAGAATATATTATGAGGACCAGCTCACTCTTTCTAAATCATATACATATAGATATAGATATAGATATAGATATAGATATAGTAATACCATTTTGGAACTAGAATGATAAAATATGAATATAGATAAATCACAATGATAGGCATAGGTAATCAAGGATTTAAATGTCCTGTTCTGCTATGTTATCCCTGTCTACTGGGATGTTAATTCATCAATTCCTGTTAATTCCTTCTTACTTCCTTAATAAATACTTGCTGAATTCCCAATAGGATCTAATGAGACTAAGATGAATAAAACAATCACAAATTTACTAAGGAGTTTATCCAGGAATGCTCATGGAACACTTAAACCACTGGCATTAGGAGATCTGGAAAGATGGAAAAATTTACACTAAAGTTAAAAAAAAAAAAAAGGCATAGGCCCACATCAGTATTCTAAATTGTTAGGAAGTATATCTCTCAAAAATGTTACTTAATCTTCTAGGTGAGCTAACCTTCTAGGTTTGGTTTCTTTGGTTATGTGATACAATTCAGTATTTGTTTTTACACATATTGAAAAATGTCTTACAATGTATTATTTTATTTTATGTTGTTAAAAAACAAAATTGAGCAGAGTGAATTTGAAACTCTAATTGGCTTTATTAAGCAATTCATGCATGGGGCAACATCCCAAATAGCAAGTAGAGAAGACCCTGGGAGTTCCACAAAATAGGTTTTAATATGAAGGAGAGTAAGCAGGAAGTTGTTAGCAAAAAAAGAATTGTTAATCACCCAAAGGACCCCACTAGTGATGATCAAAAAACTTCTGATTGACAAGGGATCTGAGTCTCTTCATCTTGGCACCTTGGCCCATCCAGCATCACTCATAAAAAAGAAACTGAAAAGGAAAATTACCCAGAGCAGGCCCAGGCCAGGAGTTCCCAGAAGATGGAAAATTACTAACAGTAAGCTAGAGATAACCAGAAACCCTACTGGGAGCAAGAGATAACCAGCCCTTTCTGCTTCTGTAAACAGGTTTCCTGCCACGGGCTCTGAGCACTTCTCTTCCACTTAAAGCAACGGGAGCTCCTCCCTGCCCCCCCCCCACGCCGCACCAACCCCTGACCCCAGTTAAACCCACCTACCAGCAGTCAGCATAGCCCTTGGAACCTGACTGCCAGTAGTCCCCTATAAAAGCCCTATAACCCCAATGCCCTGGGCCCTGAACTTCTAGCACAAGCTCATCTGGGTCCACCAGCGTAAAATGAATCTGAGTCCTTCTACTTCAAGTGTCGAAGAAGTAGTTCTCTTGCTGTTCTGATTATTTTCCTCAACAAAACAACTTTATGGGAGAAAGAAAAATGTTAGATGGGGTAAAGAAATTAAAATATTCTCAGGGGTATTAACAATAAGATTTTTAAATGTGATAATAAAGAAAATTGGGGAAATCTTATCTTCTAGACACTGATTGAAAGTACTATGGTTTTTAGGAGATGTCCCGGGTTTGCCTCTCTGTTAGTATTGCTTTAGTTATTGCCATCCTTTTATTGTTTTTATTGTTTTGAGACAATTGTGCTAAATGTTGATGTGGTTTTTCTTCTACAGTCCTCTCCCTTATATGATGATTCTTTATGCTTTATTACATATATATATATATATATGTATCTATATATGTATGTGTATATATATATATGTACATATATATATATTTTTTGGGGGGTGGGAGGCTAAGCATTTCATGAGTTCATACTCAGAGCTACATCGTGCTTTATGCCATCTTGCAGACCCTTCTGTTATTACACAGATATTGTACAATCATCCTTGTACTTAGGACATAGTTAAATTTGTTGGGGTGCCTGGGTGGCTCAGAATTTAAGTGTCTACCTTTGGCTCAGGTCATGATTCCAGGGTCCTGGGATCCAGCCCCACATCTGGCTCCCTGCTCAGCAGGAAGCCTGCTTCTCCCTCTCCCAATTCCCCTGCTTATGTTCCTTCTCTCGCTGTGTCTCTCTCTGTCAAATAAATAAATAAAAATCTTTAAAAAAAATATAGCTAAATTTGCAACTTGATTTTGCAGCCAATTGTTATCTCGGTTCTGTGTAATCTTGGCAACCTTGCATTGATGACTCATGCAGGGCATTGGGGAGTACAATGGTGCCAAAATTCCACAAATATTCTTATACAAATATAAGTTTTCAGACTCATTATCACTGTACATAATGAACACACTTAATATTCACAGGAGAAAGGTTAACCCACAGCTGAACTAAGTTCTGTCCAGTTAGCACAATGGTGCTGCATTAGAGAACAGTGTCTTGTGAGTCTCCAGAAAACTGGACCTTTCTTATTTTGGCCTGAAGCACATTTAAATTAAGAGAAGGGAGGAAAGAAAAAAAAAAACTAAAAATAAACCAAATATAAGACCAATTTATATCTATATGTCTATATAGATATATCTATAAAATAAACCAAATATAAGACCAATTTATATCTATATATCTATATAGATATATCTATCTATCTATATTCAATTTCTATTTAAGAGAAGTTACTTTAGTGGTGATTAGGAAAGGATGGAGATATTCCAACACTAAGACTTAAAATGTAATGACATTTGCAGAATTCTATTCCTGTGAGTTGACCTTCAATATAATTTTATCTATTTAGTTTTGGCCAAGCTTTCAGTAAATGATTTTTTTCCAATACAGATTCATATAGTCCATTTCTTCTTTGACATCTCTAAGTGTGTAGACAAAAGAGGAACAATATGGACAAATCCTCTTTGTGACTTTTTTTTTTTTTTAGAGATTTTATTAACTTATTTGACACAGAGAGAGGGATCACAAGTAGGCAGAGGCAGGCGGCGGTGGGGACCAGGAGGAGCAGGCTTCCTACTGAGCAGGGAGCCAGATACTGGGATAGAACCCAGAACCCTGAGATCCTGACCAGGCCTATCAAAGGCAGACACTTAACCATCTGAGCCACCCAGGAACCTCCTCTTCATGACTCTTAATCCCTCTAACTCATTCTGAACCTTCCCTTCACTGATCTGTCCTCTCAAAGAAAAGACACTTATTAGCTTTTTACCAAGATAATAAAGAAATTTTCTCTGCATCTTGTCTTTCCTTCATACCTGTATCCAAGATATCCACAAATCCCACTGTACTTCTATTACTACTTCCTGATTCCAAGATTCTACAGTCTCTCACTTGGACCATGGGAGCCTCCTAAGTAGTCTCTTTCATTCATTCTTATCGCTATATTCTGTTCTTCATACAAAAGCCAAAATAAGCTTTTTAAAATATAAAACATGATTCTTCTTTGTTTAAATCTGTTCAGTGGTTTCCCCCCCAAAATTCGAATAAAGTCAAAATTCTTTTCCTTGGTTTACAGACACTATTTTCCCCTTAATAACATACTCCCAATTTTTGTCATTGTTCTTAACCTATACTCACATTATTTTCTCCATTAAATATGTGACATTTATTGTTAATCTAGAGACTTTGTAACAACTCTTCTCTTTGCTGAAATTGTCTTTAAACTTGGTATGATTGAGCCCTTTTAAAGATCCATGCTTATGTGTTATCTTTTTTAGAGAATCATCTTGGCTATCCAAATTAAAATAGCCCATTTAGCAATCCTTATCACTTGATTTACTGTATATTTTTACATTAGTGAACAAACAAGAAAACAACAAAAAACTTGTTGATGGCAAGTCTATTCTTTCTAGATTGTAAGCTCTGTGGGAGTAGATACCATGTCTATCTTATTTGTGTTGACTCCATAGGATCTCAAATATTTCCTATCAATAGTCTCTCATGAAATAAATAAATATGTATTTAACAGGTATTATTCCATGTTGAATCCTATCTTGATTATTGGATAGTCAGTGCTGAGCAAAACAGACATGGTCTGTTTCTTCATGAAGGTGGCTTTGAGAGGGGAAAACTCATATTATTTAAATATTAACACAAGAAAGAAGAGTTTTGGCACACACAGCTGGCGGATTCAGGAGTACTTTCTCAGGGAAACAATAGCTGTACAGGGATCCAATTGTGGAACATAAGTTAACTAGAAAAAAGATTGAGCATGAGACAATGTTGGTCTATGTCTCAGGCATCCGGGGAGAGATAACAGAATGTATTAAAAACCATGACGCAGAAAAGATGAGTGTCCACTTGAGGAGCTAGTTAAGGCCTTTGAAGTTTGAACACAGAGGATAATGGAGAGAGAAGTTGTAGGTGAGAGCAGAGAGGTGGCTATGGTACTTTGAGATGGAAAAGAACTTGATACTTAACCTTGAAAACATCAATATGGGGATAACTTGTCTCTCTCTTTGCCACACAACTGCTTCTTAGGAATCAAAGTGATAAAGCACTTATATGAGTATAAAATAATAAAATAATAAAAGTGTGCAGAGTACATAGAGGTCATAGTGTTTTTAAAGAGGTAGAAGTGAGTTAATTATATGTGGAGTTTTTAGGTAAAATTAGAGAAGGAAGATCCTATGCAAGCTTTAATGGACACATAGGATTGTATTTGGAAGAACAAAATGAGGGGGAGACATTCTTGGTGAGGAAAACAGTTTTCATGAAAGCCAAGTCTTGTGTTCTGGATCCTAGAACTACTCTGGAAGTGGTAAGAATAAAATATGAACAAGAGGTGCCAAAAGATGATAGTGTAAGAATAACCAGTGTTAGCTAATGCAGAGCTTAGTATTATTTGCTGAAGAATTTGGACTTTTCCTATTCAAATAGCCCTAATGGAAGATGAGCTAGAATGCATCTCCTCCAGGGACTGGAGCTACAGCTCCCAAATGTCCTACTTCAGATTAAACATGTGTGTGAGGGTGCCTGGATGGCTCAGTGGGTTAAAGCCTCTGCCTTCGGCTCAGGTCACGATCTCAAAGTCCTGGGATTGAGTCCCCCATCAGGCTCTCTGCTTGGCAGGGAGCCTGCTTCCTCCTCCTCTCTCTCTCTGCCTGCCTCTCTGCCTACTTGTGCTCTCTCTCTGTCACATAAATAAATAACTTCTTTAAAAAAAAGTGTGTGATTCCAACCATGATTAGTTGTGCTTATTGTAAAAGATATATAGTGTAAATTGGAAAAAATCAATACCATGCTCGTCCGTACTATTGGGTTTCCTTGGCAGACCACTTTATACTCTTCATGGTTGGATCCTCTAGTTATAAAGACAGCTAGGCTGCCCCCACCCAGGGACATTGGGAAGGGGCCCAGAGAGATATCAGAAGCTAGAGGCCCAGGCCTTGCCCTTCAGGGCTGGCCCTCCTACTCTGCATAGTTCAGGACTGGGGGAAATGACCTCCCTGTATATTCTGGGCTGTATAGAGATGTTTTTTATTTAATGTCATGAGAATGAGTGAGAAAAGTGAAAAGAAGCTGCTTCTTCCCTTCCCCCAAGAGTGAGTGCTGGCCTGGTCTTGTCTCCAGAGTGTGATGTGCTATATCCTCACCACATACCCCAGGGCTCTCAGGCATCGAACCTGACTGGTTACTCTGTCTTCCACAGGACCCAGTCCACCCACAGTGTAATAAAATGATTGGCTATGAGAGAGAGAGAGAGAGAGAGAGAGAGAGAAGACAGCTAGAAAATAGCCTGCCACTGAGGTCTTTAAAACAAAGGAGTGACATAATCAGATTTGTGATTTTAAGAGATCACTCTAGTTGAGAATGTGGAGGTTGGATTAGAGGGGAGAAATAAATAGGCACTCAATAAACATTTGGTGAGTTACTCTGTAAACTTTCACCAAAGCTAAATTTATACAGACATATGCAATCACATCGTTATGGTTTATCCAGGTTCAAATACTTCCTCTTGAGAAATAAACATAGTGCTTTGACCTAAATCATCTAGAATCACAGTCTCAGCTAATCAAATTCACCACAGCCTCACTTATTTCTCACTCTACAACCTCAGGCAGTATAAAAAGTTATGATCAACCACATCTTTGATCTAGTAAACCACCACCGCTTATCACAGCTGGAGTAAAAGTTATCCAATTAAGTCATTTATTCTAGCATTCCTTTTGGAATAGACTTATGAAATCATTGCCACAATGGGGAAAAATTTTTTCCAATATGCAAGAATTTCCCCAGTATGCAAGTTCTCACCTAAGCTGAAGACTAAGACTGATAGGACTAAAACTGTGGGAGGGAAACAACAGCTCAAAGAACTGAATTTTCTCTTTCCTGATCTTATCTCATCAACTAAAAAGCCTCAAAAGTTACAGCTTTTTTTTTTAACCCCTAAGACTCTGTTCTTCAATTTCCTTGATAATCACTTAAAAACACTCATTGACTCTGAAGTGAGTTGATGTTTAAGAAAAAAATGCCTCAAGATTTGGATAGGATAATCAGTCCTAGGTAAGAGGAAGCAAAGGGAGGTCCAAGCCTTGGTGGAGAGTGGCTCAGGATTAGTTAAGGTGGAATGGGGAGAGTCACAAGCATTTTTTCTCTGCAGGAAGTGTTACGGATCTTGTTGTCTAGCTGACAGGATAAGCAATATTCAGAGTTCTCTTGGCCTTTCCCAAGCGCTTTTGAAATACCAAGGATATATCTAATTAGATAATGAAACTATTGATGTGAACTAGGGAAAGTAAGAACAACTCTCCTTAAGAATCAGGTAAGCTTGTATTTCTGATGTCTCTACCTCCAGAAGGTAGCTAGATACTTTTTCCTAAGAGGCAAAAATAAAATTAATTTATCACCAAAATTACATGTGTATAGCATTTAATTTTAGAACTTAACAGGATTATCTCCATGGACATTAAAATCATGAAGAGTTTTGACTGAAGCTGTGTTGGGGAGAGAGACATTGAGACAGGGATTGATGTCTTCAAGCAATGAAAGGGAATGACGGAGAAGCTGAAGATGACTGCCACTGAAGGGTTAGAGTATAGCTTGGCACAATGCCTTGCTGTTTAAGTCAGGGGGCTCTAGGGAGGAGGTAGGATAATTGTTAGGAAGCAGCTTCATACAGGCACTGAGAAGACCTACTCTCTCTCCCTGTCAGTGAAGGATAACCGGTAAGATCATAAAAGGAGCAGAGGAAGTTTAAAGAAGAGATGATATATAGAATACTGCTGAAGAAATGCTGTGGATTTCTGAGGGTAGAATGACAAGGTTTCAGTTTAAAAAAAAATGGTAAAGGAAGGAAGGGAGGGAGGAAAGAAAGGAAAAAGAAAAAAGAAAGAAAGAAGAAAGAAAAATGAATCACAAGATAGATTTTATCTGTTTCTAATAGAGGTATAAGTAAAATTATTTGCTCAAAATCATAAACTTTGTACATTTTGAGATAGAATGTGAATAACAGTACCACACCAAAGCTCAAGAACTTCCAAAATTTTTTGCTACCATGATTCAGAAACTATCTAATGCAGTTAGAGAGTCATTTTGGTGTGGGAATCACCTCTGATCATGCAATACTCTCTTATTTTCCACATCTATACTCTATGACATGCTAGAAACTAGGACATGTCTTTATCAATTCCGAGATACTTCTGAAAATTATGTTTTTCCTGCATAGCTTATATTGAATAATTGATTATCTTTATATAACTACAACATAGAATATAATGAAAATGGACAGAGGGATGCATGGATGGCTCAGTCAGTTACACATCTGCATTCAGCTCAGGTCATAATCTCAGGATCCTGGGATGGAACCCCACATCAGGCTCCCTGCTCAGTGGGGAGTCTGCTTCTCCCACTTCCTCTGCCCTTAGCCCACTCATGCTCTCATTCTCTTTCAAATAAATAAATAAAATATTTTTTTAAAAGAGAGAATGGACAGATATGGAATTGGCTGGGTTCAAATCCCAACTCCAGCATTTTATTAGATGTGAAGTTAAGATTAAAAAATTAAACCAGCTATATTAAATCAATTAAACTCTCTGAGTCTGTCTGATGGTTGTGGTATTGGGATAACAATACCTAACTTGTAGTTATGTTAAAATAGTGTTAAGGTGGGTTGGGCAATTGAACTTCAATTCAAATCTTTAAAAATTTCTATATTATGAAGAAAATATAACATAATTCATTACTAATGAGAGAAAAATTTCCCTTATTCTCACAGAAGCCAGTAGAGAAGAGAGGAAAAAGAGGAACACCATTGTAAACTGTTTCTTAGACCTTCTGTACCTAGATTTCTGTTCTACTTTCCTGGATATAGAATAGATTTTCTGTTCTTTAATAGCACAGAGTGATAAACATTCAGGTATCCTAAGGTAAACCTGGGGATCAATGGTGGGGGGGGGGGGGAAGATAATTTACACCGTACAAAAAAAGGAGGACATTAGGTGTGGAGAGTAAGTTTGAAAATGAAGAAAAGGAATTATTGCAGGAGGTGGAACTTAAGTAGTATGGTGGAAAAGATAGTGGGGTTTTACGAATTGGATTTTAGTCATCTAAATGTCTCTAATGTAAAATTGGTCATTTATATAATGTCTTCATTAAAGTCAGCTACAAACTTATGCCTTATTAGCAGGAGACCAAGCCAACTGTTGTGAGAAAGTTAAAAATCACCTTTCCAAAGCCATAAATTATTTAATGAAAGAGCACTTAAACTCTAAATCAGCCCTACCCTACTTTCTTCTCTGCTCCACCTTATTTTTCTCCTTCATTTACTTCTGTGGCCTGAGATCTGGGGTCTCTTCATTGCACTTATTGCCCTACCCTTGGGGAGTTCACAGTTTCTTTGCATTTCAGAAGCCAGTTTAAAGACAGCACTTAAACAACTTTATGATGCAAGATTAGCCTATAAAATAACTTAATCTGATGTTTCCCTACTGAAGCAGACAAACAAACAAGGATAAAACTCTGATATTTTAATTGAAATGACTCTGTCCACCTGGATATAGAGGTCATGTTCCAAAGACAGGGAAAAGGGGTAAACCTGTGAAATTTCCATAAAAGAGAGAGGTCTCTGAACAATTTATAAATTCTGCAAAGAAAGGACTAGTAGATAATTACATGGAAGGCAGTGAGGAGTTAGACATTAAAAATGGTGGCCATGGAAGATGTAGCTAATATTTTCTGACGACACACCTGTTAACAGAGAACTCCTGTGAGGTATATATACACAACCCACCTGTAGAAGGAGTGGTGGGCATATAATGTTGCAAAAACTAGGACTCAACAGATACATTTTATCCAATAGGATGAAAGGTAGTCATTGGGCTGCCAGGACTGAATGCCAGAATCAGCTCTATTTACTCAGGGCCAGATGAGCCTTAGTAACACTACACAAGATAGCCAAGTCTTTGGGAGCCCTGACAGTGGGTACCATTAGAAATCTGACAAGTGAGATCTAATCCAGTTTAACTTGATGTTGTAAAGTAAACATATCTGATATTTCTGGAACCCAAGTGTCAAGAACACAATGAAATTAGGTCACACAATTTGTAATATAGAGATTATTACAATAATTATTACAATAATATAGATTACAATTTGTAATCTATCTGGGTACAAGATAGGAACATGATTATTAAAAGAAGGTATATCTTTATAGATATGAAGACCTATAGGCACAAGTGTGAGATTGCCTGATTTAGAATCCTGATTTAGAGTTAATACCTACCTCACAGGGATATTGCAAGCAGTGAATGAGATCATTCATAGAAAATAACTCATTATAGTTCTAGGCACATCAGAGGTATTCAGTGTCACCTTTATCACAGCATTACTCTAAGTGATTCTGCAAAATTTTCTCACCATATAACACAAAACTAAAACCACCCGTTTGCAAAAGTACAATGTTATTTTATATATATATATGTATATATATGTATATGTATGTTATTATATATATGTATATGTATATGTATATGTATATACACACACATAGTCTATTAGTTGGAGAAGTGCAAGAACATCAGTCTGAATTTCTCTCAGAGATAAACCAATCCCTCAGCTGGACTTCTTCCCTCCAGGAGGAGGATTGCTTGGAAAGAGCTGGTAATGTTGAGCCTGGCCACTGAATTGATACCACCGAACCATTTTGTTGCTCTCAGTTATAAATGCATTATCTGTTTAAGTAAAAAAGAAAAGCCTCAACCTTTTGCATACACAAAGTTTAGAGATCCACAACATTTAAACTAATTAGATTCTAACAGGAGGTCTTAGTTTTGTAATATTTCACACGATAGACAGATGCTTCCATACCGGCAACAGTTGTCTTCCGGGGCAATTAGTCAGCCACCAACTGAAGACTTTTAACACTACCATTTCTTTTTCAGCTTTCAGTATGAGGCATTTAAACATGTTATGAGTGTTAATTAATTTACACTTTCAGAAAAAATGTCAAGGGTTTCTGAGAAGTAGTAGGAGATGTACATAATCTGTTGCTATATGGCATTAGGAATTTGCATCCCCTCTTATTCTTAGAAATATTAACCTACCTCTGAATTGGAATCATAGGGTTGAAATGCAGATTAAGAACTGTTAGTGTCCTAACATTATGAAGTTGATCAAGTCAAGGGTGTATGCTATGTAAAGACTATTAATGTAACTACTATTACTATCATTACTGGGGATACTGTTTTTCATGCCCCATGCACACTATGATTTGCAAATAACTTTGAATTATATTTTCACTCTGCAGTTAAAGGATTATTATCCATATTTGGTGCATGAAAGACTTAAAACTCATAGAGCCCAAATAACTTGACGCAGGCACACATACACTAAAAGTGTAGCCATGATTTGAATTCCAAACTTCTGATATGCTTTCTACTACCCCCACTTTGACTCACTTAATGGGTTTGAATGGATGTTTTTACTGGTGACAATTGGAACAGTAAGGGACTCAACAGGAAACAGATGGTATACTCAAATTAGGATAATTTGAAGAAAGTTTATTTAAACAGGGACTATATATCAAAGTGCGGGTGGTAGGGTAACCACAATGAATGATATGCACAAAACCCTGGTCTGGTAATAAAGGAGCTATTACTATCCCAGGACCTAAGGAAATAAGGGTGATAAGCAGTTACTGAAATATGGGCCATCCTGAAAAAACCAAACGATTTTCATGAAGGACACAGCAGGCCCAAGATGACTTGCAAAAAGGAAGGTGGGGACCTAAATACACTTACCTCAGTTTCATTTTTGCTTCTGATCCCCTGCCAGGGCTCACTAATGTTCTAATCCAATCTTAACACCAGAGGCATGGGAACTCATCAATGTCCTTCATAAAGATCTTTTGCAACAGTGAACAGAGTAGAGAATAAAAAAATTAAATGTGAAGGGCAAATGGAAGAGAACACACATGAAGGCGCTGTTTACATTGAGCTAAGTGTGGCTAGAAGAGACACTACTGTTTCAAAAGTGGTTTGTTATAACTTCTCGTACCCTCAGTCTCAAAATTTATTTTTGATGATAATTTTTTATTAAATAATATGGTAGTTTTTAAATAATAGACAATGTAATTGTGAATATATACATTCACTATATACATACACACACATACAATACATATGTGTGTATGTATACATATGTATACATACACACATATGTATACATACATACATATATAAAACAAGACACAACAAATACATATATCATTTGCTTTGTGGGTTTTTTTTTTTATTCCTTTGGTACAGCAAAGCAACTATCTGTCATAATAAGAATGCTGTTCTCAGCATTCAGTGTGGTGCCTCCTCTTTGTTAACACCTATTCCCGGGAGTGAAACAACGGTCTGTTGCCTACAAATGGCCAAGAAGAGCCCTGGAAGCTATTGGATATGCACACCAAAGTCAAAGTCAGAACTCTGTGAAGAAATCACACGTGAATGGGAGGGTCAAAAGCATGCAGCTATAACTGTAGCTTTGTTTCAATACAACTCACTTCTAAAAAAAAAAAAAATAGAAACCAGCCCATCAACAGGTAACAATAATGGATTCCTGTGACATCTTACATATGTGTATCATTTGTTGTCTTTCTCAAACACTGAAGTATAAGCTTCAAGAGAGTAAGGACCTTGTTTGTCTCTTTAAAAGTGAATACACACACACACACACACACATACACACACACACAAGTGAATACACAGTACCTCAAAGCACGCCTGCCAAATAATAAGTTACTGGGTGTAGCAAAGCCTTCTCTGGTAAGGTTGCTTGGGATTAAGGAGTACACTTGTCATGATGATGAGCACTGTGTATTGTATGGAAGTGCTGAATCACTAAACTGTACATCTGAAACTAATATTACACTGTAGGCTAACCAATCCAGAATTTAAATAAAGACCTAAAAAGAAAAAAAAAAGAGTATTTTGATTCCTCCCCACCAAGAACTAAAGAATATTTAGATCATTCCTCAAACGATGAAAATAAACAGTATTTAGGTTTGGTCTTGAAGACTATAGGGTACACGACACTGGCAAGTGATAGCACGTTCAAAGGCGAGAGAAGCATGTCAAGAGACAAAAGTACGTGGTTGGCATTTAATGATTCCAAGATTGGTCACTTTTACTGAATGTGAATCAACCCTTACCAACATAATAACAATGTTCATCATTTTCCTGTTATTATCCCCCAATACTGTGTCCATTTCAGAGTGTCTATAATGTTCATTCATACTCTTTCCTAATGATTTGAAAGGAATAATATGCAAAGAATGAACAATTCCATAAAGCTCCTAATGGCAGAATGGTAGCATGGTACAAGACTCAGGCCATTTTTGTCAATACTTCACTGCACACCCTAGGTCTCTTGTCATTGTTCATGCATTCTGAGTGTGAAGCAAGAATCAATTTCTTGGAGGTGTAATAATTCTTCATGCTGCCAGAGCCATGTTAACATAATTGATTCTTTTTTATACTTCTTGGTTTTGGGGGGAAAGAGCCACTTTAAAAGTTCATCCTCTGATCCTAAGTCACACTTTTTAGGCTAAAGTTTAAAATAGTTTCAAACAAAGAAGGAAACAAAGTATAGTTCTCTTCAGATACCACGCCCACCATCACTGCCATACCATATGCTGCCCCTATTCACACTCTTTAGGTTCCAAATATGCTGCCCAATGTTCAAAGAGCTTATTCCAGGGAGTGACTAAGACTTAATGTTAAAATAATAAAGAGAATATCATGGGCTAAAAGCTTATCTCTATCAGAAACACCTGAGAGCTCTATCAGATAAGAGTATGTCTGGAATCCATCCTGACTCACTAAATCTCTAGGACTGGATATTGAAATCTGAATTTTTAACAAGGTCCCCCGATGTCTTACATACACTAAACTTTGCTCCTAGTATCTCCTCTGTATATTCCAAGGCAGTCCTGTACTCGCTTTCTCTAGAACCACCAACGTCCATTACTGTACAGCTCTTTCTGTTAGAACATCTCTTTTGTACTAGCTGATAATATGTTTCTCTAAAGTTGCCCACGCATTAGGTGAAAACAAGATCACTTCTGACAGTTTTATAATAAGTGCAGAACTCAGTGTTCTGGAATATTTTTCTAAGCCTAAAAAACTGGGAAAATCTAAAAGAAATGGTAAAACTGGGAGATCTTAAAAGCAACAGAGATTAAAAAAAAAAGCAATATAGATTCCCAATGACAATAAATAAAGCTATGTTATTAAATAAGAAGACCCACTGAAGTAGAAATAATATCACCAGCTGGTTTCCCATGCCAACAGAATCTTCTTCCTTGAGTATGACCTTTAACATTGTGAAAAACACATAATTCTAAAGAAGTCGTAAGTGGGCCCAATCATCTCTTTACTTTTCTTTTCCCACTTGCTTCTTAAAAAGTTGATTGGCCATTGAATTATAAGATGATTAAGCTGCAGTGGTTCTGATTATTATACTTTATTGTCTGGTGTCAAATACTTACACAGCTTCTTCTTCTGCAAACCTCAACAAGATGCTCTAGAATCTATGAGAGTTCCTCAACCTTCTAGACATAACAGTCTTTTCCTGACTCTGTACCTTGCTGTCAGTTGTTCCCTGTAATTGAAAACCCCCTTTCTATATCCCTTCTTCCTCCAACAACCATAGTTACCTGTTATGTACTGAATGTCTATGTCCCTCCAAAATTAATATGTTGATTTTCTAACCCCCCAGTGAGATGCAATTAGGAGGTGGTATATTTGAGAGGTGATTAGATCAGGAGGGTGAAGACTTCACAATGGGATTAGTGTCCATTTAAAAGAGGCATCAGAGAGATCTCTCACCCCTTCCATCATGCAAAGGCACAGTGAGAAGGCCATTCATGAACCAGGAAGTAGGTTCTCATCAGACGATGAATATGCTGGCTCCTTGATCTTAAACTACTCAATGTCCAAAATTTTAAGAAACAAATTTGTCATAAGTATGACAAGCCACCCAGTCAGTGCTATTCTGCTTTAGCAGTCCAAATGGACTGAGACATTTTCCTCTTCAGCTGCAAATTTGCACATTTTCAGTGCACAAAAGTCTCTTCTTAGTTATATCTTTCCTAGCCATGTAATGGTTTTAAGTTTTAGCAAAATATGTATTTGTATGATGGACTGGGCTCTTGCCAACTTCAGTGTTCTAGATAATGTTCTCCTAGATAATAATAAACATAGTTATAATTGCTAGTCCCTTGTCTGAATATATTCATTGTAGAAGAGGTTGTATGACGTAATGGTTAAGATGAAGGATTTGGTGTCTGACATCCAGCTTCATCACTGATAATACAAAGGATTGAGCAAATTCCCTTATCTCCTTGCACTTTGATGTCCTGTTCTAAAGAGTAAGACAGTAAGAGAATCCACCTTGAATACAGGGCGACATATATAATAAGTTCATGTATGATAACTATATAAATATAGTAATAATTTAAATATACTTTTATTTAAACATAAGTAAAAACTACTGTGAGGTTCAATCTCTTTGCCATCTGAGAAGTTCTTAGAACACTTGTAAACACTTGCTTAATTCCAATCATTTGAAATATAAATGTTAGTACCATTTCAACTTTTTTTATTATTCCATTTCCCAGATAAGAAACTGAGAATCAAGGATAAAAGCCATCTTGACCACCACCTTATAAATAACAAAAGGTGGGTGCTATAGTAAATACTTTAACACATGTATAAAGTTTTTTTCCTGCACACATTCCCCATCATGGATCCAGCAGTAAGTTTTTTCCACCTGAAGATGCTAGATATGCGTCTATGCAATTATCATCCTGCCCAACCCTATAGAATGTCTCTGGCAACCTGCTCAAATTTCATCATGTAAATTGTAAAATAGGTTAGGGAAGAGTAGAACATTCTGTCATCTGGCACCTAATTTAGGATATTAGTACATTAACAACACTAAATATTGTCTTTCCCCTTGTTACTCTTTTAAATTTTATTGCACTGAATCATCAGGAGTATTACACTGTTAAAAAATATCCTATAAATTGAATATGCTTTTCTTAAACTTATGACAGACCATGTTTTGATTAAATCATAATATGCCAAAAATATAAGTAAGAAATGTATATATTTTTAGGTAATTAACAGTTGGAATTAGAGATGAATAGCACTTCCTCCCCCTTACCAGTTGGTTGGTGATTATAACTGGTATTTTTGTCCGGGCCAATTTTTATCATCAGTCTTTCTTACAGAAACTAACAGCCACTTCATCTTTTCAGCTGCTGTAATTCATCCAATTTCATATAAGGACTATATGAGATGCAGTTGAAATCAGAGAAGAAAAACACCACTTCCCAGAGTTTGGGGCCCCACTGGTATCAATCAAGTGGGTTATATTCAGATATTTTCACAATAATTGATGTAGAGGGTTAAATAAAATACTTTGCGTTCTCTTACTATAGAAATTCTCCAAAATGTGTTGTTTTTGGTAGTACTTACATTTCTAGCATGCCCATTGTTTTTGTTTTGTTTTTCTTTTTCTTTTTCTTTTCAATCATGATGCTGACAAGACTGCACCCTAACTCTACATCCTCAAAAACAAGGATCCTATGACTGGTCTGGGAAGTTGCGATACAGCCTGTGATTCTCTCCTCCCCAAAGCAGAGAAGTCAGACAGACCTTTGAATTAGTACTGGAATTATTATGATAAACATATTGACCCTCATTCAAGTGAATGTGAATGGTTAAACACATATTTCTCAATTGCATACATCTCAGACAAGCCAGAGCTAGGAATTAACGCTAGGTGGGCTTACTTGACTCAAAAACATATGTTCTTTTTATACTTTCTATGTTGGGTTAAATGCTGAGGTTGAAAAACAAAAAACCAAAGACCTGATGGTGAAATTAGAAGGATCTGAGCTTAGGGAACAGCAATAGGAACAGGAAACCCAATATAAGTGGGACCAGAACCTACAAACTGCTCATATTTATTCAACACCTATTATGGACTACAGATTGTTTTAGACACTGTCCACTATTAATGCATACAATATGAACAGACCTCACATTCGAGTCTGTAGGTCTCAGAAGCACAATGATTTGCAGATAGGAAAGAGCAAGTAGCAACAGAAAGAAAAGAAGAATTTTTGTTTAGACTTTCCTCAGTTAACTAAGATAGTTGTCCAAATATAATGGCTGAGGTCAATGTAAGGTTCTCGGGGCCTTCAAATAAGTTATATCACAACAATGAAAAACACATAAAATTAATGTTAACTAAAAATCAAAGGATTAGAAAAACACATATAGATGTAATATAGTATGTTTAGTGTAAATTTTAAATTGACCCACAAATCAACCTAATTGATGCCAGTAATTTACTTTACTTTAAAATAAATAAATAAAATTTATTTTATTTTATGTTAAATTAAGGAGTAATGGGGTCATGTGTTATACTTTTTCTATTCTTCTAAAGTTTTCAGCATAGTTATATTATTACTTTTAACATGAAAGAGTAATTTCTTTAAAAAAAAAAAACAAACTTAAAATCCCTACACAGTTAAGTGATTCCTCTGGTTTAGGAATATATTTCTTTTCTTTTCTTTTTTTAAGATTTATTTATTTATTTGAGACAGTGCACATGCACAAGTTGGGGGAGGAGCAGAGGGAGAGAATCTTCAAGCAGGCTCCCCACTGAACATGGAGCCCAACAAGAGGCTCAGTCTCAGGACATCATGGTCTGAGTCAAAACCAGAGTTGGACACTCAACCAACTGAGCCACCCAGGTGCCCCTAGAAAAATATTTCTATTTATTAGTATGGCTTGTGATTATTGTAACTAAATTTATCCCTTAAATATTAGGTCTATAGGTGCTCTTGGTTCAAATAAAACTCTTCCTAAGGAATGGCCCCAGCTTAGTTTAAATCAAACTCCCTGTGGAAAGGGTCCACTATGTGTTATAGTTGGCCAGTTACAAAATCCCTAGGTTTTCTACCATTTAAGATGCCCTACAAAGTGACTCAGTCTCTCCAAAAGGCCCCACTTATAGAGAAGGCCTGCTCAAACTAGCACTGAAGAAGGGCATCAGGTCTGTAGTGTGATATGCCTGCAATATTCCAGATAGTCATAGAGACCTTCTCCTTCTCTAATTGCAAGAGGTAGCAATGCAGCATGCTGTCACATTCAATTGTTTTTAATAAGCCCTTGTGTGTTTTCATCTTAACACTTTGGAAAAGTGTGCAAATGTGTGAAAACAAATTAAAAATTAAAGCCAGAATTTTGGGAAAAATCCCACATCCCTAAATATATGCAAATGCTAAAAAAGACCACCTATGTTCTTCATATGCAGACAATGGCATTGCATAGTTGATACATCATGGGGTTTAGTGTTACAGGAGGCTAGATTTGAAAGCCAACTACACCAATTAGCAACTGGGTATTGTAAATTTAGAGTGCTTCATAAACAAGGCTCTGAGATAAGTATTAAAGTACAAGTAGTTAATTTAGGAAGAGATCACAGGAAACATCAGTAGGGAGAAAGGAAATAACAAAGAGGAAAGGGAATTGATTAAAGGTGCATTAAAAGTACAGGTTACTGTTACAGGCAACTGGGACTTAATCCCATTGGAAACCTTGTGAAATAATAATATGACTCAAAAGAGCAAGAAAGCTGGAGGACTGTATATCTACTCCCATCAGTCATTGATGAAGAGTTGATGAGAGATGTAGAAAGCAGTGCCAATGAACTCTACAGGCATAAATTTTATGCTCTGTGGATGTTTTCTCTCATTATTTAGAGTACAAGGTATTGACTTGATACTTTGTTCAGAGGATGGAATTAGGGCTGGAATACTTTTTTAATGTCTTTTTGAAAATTGGGCATCTTGGCCTGGTAGCTCCTGAAAAGCCCTGAATAATCACATAAGAAAGGCATTCTGAGATTTTCGTGAGTAGTACATAAATAACAAGTGTGTGTGTTAATATCAACAGGATTACTTGTTTAAGATTATCTAGGGAAGTAAAACAGTTATGCAATCACAATTCTCTGAGTCATCCCTAATATTATCTAGTCATTATAAGATACTGGAGAAAGTGATTTCTTGCTTAGATTCACATTTCTCATCCAAAACAAATAAAAAAACAAAAATGAAACTGCTGATCTAGTATTAGTGTCAACACATATAAAGCTCCCTTCCTTCTGGGTTCACAGGCTGACCTCCCACATCAAAAACTCAGCATCTTCAACAGAGTACTCCCAAAAGTCAGGAGTAAGATGAAAGCTTTGAATTTAAATACAGACAATAATTTACACTCAATATTTAAGTTATACCCAAGACCACTGTGTGATCTAACAGTCTAGAAACCTGGAATTTTCAGTCCTATTTTAAGCCAGAGAATATCAAAGTTGACCAATTCCATTTTTTTAAAGATTTTATTTATTTTTGATCAATTTTTTATTCAAATTTGATTCTATGTGGATTACAAATGTATAAAATCAGAAAAGTTAGACTGGCCTAGTTTAGGAAAGAGTGTGATTTCATAAACATCCATAAATCTACGTTTAAGTATCTCAGGCACCCTATTGACCTACTGACCCCTGAAGAAACTTTGTGAACTTTGGAGCTATCAAAATTCACTAAACTAGCTTTAAGTGCAAGTGACTGGACTGGCCCACACCTATGTGAACATGAGGCCAGATGTAGAAATGGACATTGTGACTAATGAATGGCATTCTTCTTAATACTTGGGGTCTAAGTGCACATAATTAGCCAGACATAGCTCTTTAGTGAAGAAGGTCTTTAAAATCTCAGTTGGCTTTCATAATACAAATCACTCTTGGTTAGAATTGCTCCAACAGGATAGAGGCAGGAAATAGGACATTCCCTGAAACTGCTGTGAAGATGGACCATTCCAAAAAGCCTTGTACTGTCTTAGATATGTAATACCATCATATACAGCTTCCAAATGAAGTATACTGCACAGACAGGAAAGAATAATCAAAAAGGGGGATGACAATTTATATGGGAAACAGAGCAACTGAGGCCAAATGAATAAATCAGTAATGTGACCTATGGTGAAAGGAGAAGAGGAAATTATTGTATTATGGTAGCTGTTGTCACTGTCATAGTTGTAATGAGGAAAAATCCAAGTATTTTGGATAACTATGACATTAATTCTCATTTCAACAACTTTATAGAGTTTGGTAATTATATTCCTTAATCCTAAAAAAATAGTATATGATTTTTTTGTGTATCATAAAATTACTGGAAAGGGCCTGATTTATACAGAAGAAATGACATCATATAGACAATATAAAACTGTTGACATTTTTCCTTCTCCTGAATGGCAACTTTGTCTATATTTCAGTAAAAGCTGTGTTAAATTATAATGTTTTGGTAAGAGGTCAAACACTTCTGTATTAACTAAAGGTCATTCATATTCAATATTCTTTTCTTGTTAGTAGGCTGATCCCTTTTACTTTCTCATGAGTTTTATCAATTTAGTTTTCTACAATTATATTGAAAACATAAAACTTTGATTTTCTATATTTTAAAATCTAAACATATCTATCTGTTACTAATATTCAATATACTTTAGAACAACCAACTGTTTTGAAATCTACTTAGTTTTAATTTAACTCATTTGATATGGCTTGAAATCATTTTTATAGTCTTGCCTGCAGTAGAGAAATATTGATATTCTGATTATTATGTATCTTTCAATTTCCTCATTAAGTCAATTATCCAAATCTTATTCATTTAATCATTCAATTATTTAAATATTTGTTTTCCTAATAAATATTTATTGACCCTTGATTATGTCAGGTGCTAAAATATAGTAATGACTAAGATGAACCAAGTAGCTGCATTTATAGACCTTACAGTTAATCAAATCAAATTTTTTTCTTTTTGGTTTGTTTTACTGGTAATGCTAGTCTTTTCATTTTATAGGGAGACTATTTTTTGTCAACTGCCTTGCTAACTCTAATTATGCTGGCATCCTTGCAAAGTTGGTACTATTTTACCTATTTTACTGGCAGGGAAAGTATATACTAATATAGGGTAAATAATGGGTATACAATAAAAATGCCAAATTAATGAGTAAGCTGTACATGGAATTGAAGTCTTTTTGGCTGGCTGAAAAATACTGTACCTATCATATCACACTAATCTTAGAGGTTTCCAAAGGAGGGAAATGATGGCTAGATATCTTAAAGACTGAAATAGGTAATTGCAGCTTAGCTTGGGAATACCTACAGATCACTATTGCGTTCAAAGTTATGGCATGGCATTAATGAGAATATTTCTCCACTTTTTATTCCATATATTATAGCTTAAAAAAATAAATCTCTTTTTTGGACACCTCTGGGATTATATATCACTCTCCCATCCACATGTGAGGCAGCATAACTTCACCACCCCAATACCACATTTGATTTGATTCATCTAAAGCTGTGATCCTGCAAGAAGAACTTTTTAATTAAAACAAAACAAAACAACAACAAAACAAAAGAAATAGGGGCACCTGGGTGGCTCAGTGGCTTAAAGCCTCTGACTTTGGCTCAGGTCATGATCCCAGAGTCCTGGGATCAAACCCCACATCAGGTTCTCTGCTCGGCAGAGAGCCTGCTTCCCCCCCACCCGCCTGCCTCTCTGCCTACTTGTGATCTCTGTCTGTCAAATAAATAAATAAAATCTTAAAACAATCTATATCTATCTATCTATATATATATAGTTGTAATGTAATATATATATTATATACATAATATATATTATATTATAATGTAATGTAATGTTTTATATATATATATATATAGGCAGAGAAAGTGTTGGGTCAGTTTTTGGGTCAGTTGCTTTCCCATAGCTGAAACCATATGATAGAAAATTAGAATTTGTCAGTGGTTATATTTCCCAGTGTGTGAAAACACAGAGAAAAATAAAACAAAACAAAGAAATACCCCAACATGTACTGAGAAAAATCAGTAGAGACAAAAATCTGTATCATTAAAGAAATGTGATGTAAAGTAAGAAACAAAGACAGAGGCAGGAACTGATCTACTGTCATTTGAGATCATTACTCCCACTGTTCTGGATGTCCAGCGTCTTGGCTTGACTTTTCTTGGATTTTATGAACCTCTGTTTAATTGTGCTTTTAATACATCTCATCTGACTTGGTTTTACTTTCACCTGCATGTGGGTAATTAGATAATCCTGGTTTATGACAAAGCTGGGTAATAATGTACCCAAATGTTTTTCTCAATCTGTCACTTACTAAGATTATTCAAGTAACTTTTTATCTCTAGATATCGCCTTCCTAATCTGCAACATCCTTAGGTGTAACTACTACATAGGGATATGAGAATCAAATCAGATATTGCATATAAAAGCATTTCATAACCAGATATCGCAACCTTATATACATGAAAAGAATTATAAGAAATTAAGGAATGTATGGACACCTCGAATGACTCTCCATGACATCATTTTTAAGGCCTTTGAGAGCATGTGTTTGCTTGCCCCTCCAGTCAGTTCTGCACCGAACTTACATTTCAGCCATGCTAAATTATTCACAATTCTCTAAGCACATTCTCTTGTCTTTGCATACACTGTCCCTTCCTCTTAGAATATCATTTTCCCTCAATCCCATGCATACTTATTACCCTTTTCTTGTTCTAAAATTGGTGCCTCCTTCGTAAAGCTGTGTTTCTGTGATTTTCTTCTTTATAGGAAGAATGGACATTATCCTGCCCACTCTATTCTTTGGACATGACTGTTCTCTGGAGCTCATGGACTTTCTAATTACTGCTTTATTTCCAATTTCACAGCCATGGTTAGAATTTTGGGGACAAAGGGTATGTCTTATTCATCTATCATAAACCATCCAACATCCTTAATTCCTCATCTTTAGTTGCCTATAGAAGATAAGCCTGGGTGGGGAGAGTCAAGGTGGCAGAGGAATAGCAGACTGAAATGACATCAGGTCACAGGAGTTCAGCTAGATAGTTATCAAACCATTCCAAACACCTATAAACCCAATAGGAGATCGAAGAGAAGAAGAGCAGCAATTCTAGGAACAGAAAATCAACCATTTTCTGAAAGGTAGGATGTGCAGAGAAGTGATTCCGAAGTGACTGGAAGTTAGACCATGGAGGGAAGACCCAGCTCCCAGCAAGTGGTGGAGCAGTGGAGCACAAAATCTAAACTTTTAGAAGTCTGCTCCACTGAAGGACATCTCTCCAGAGACTAAGTTGGGGTGGAGCCCTCACAGGGACAGTGTGAACTCGGGTCCCATGGGGTCACAGAAAGATCGGGGGTGTCTGAGTGTAACACAGCTCACAGATTTCAGAGCAGGAAAGAGGACTACAGAGACAGAGCCAAGGAGTGAGCTCTCAGCTTGGGATTACCTTAAACTGTGGTCTGTGGCACAGTTGGGACACTGCTCTTTGAGCAGGGACCCCATAAGTGGCAGATGCAGGGACACTCACCATCCTCTGCCAGAAGAGCAGCATGGCAGGGATCTGCTGGGTTTGGAGACTCCAAACAGGGCTATGTGCCAGAGACAGAAAGACTCTGTCACAGGACAGGTGAGCTTGGAGCACGGCTAGAAACCAGGGAGATGGGAGTGATCAACTGCTTTTCTCTGGTGGTGCAATGAGGAGTGGGGCCCAAGCTCTGAGCTCCTCTGGGACAGAGATTGGGAATTGACCATTTTCATTCCAGTCCTCCAGAGTTCTATGGAAAGCATTCAGGGAGCAAAAGCTCCTAAGAGTGAACCCAAGCATATTAATGAACCTGGTCCCTGCCAAGGGTGGCGCAATTCTGCCTCAGGCAAAGACATTTGAGAATCACTACAATAGGTCCCTCACCCAGAAGATCAGCAAGAACATCCAGCCAAGACCAAACTCACTGATCAAGGAGAACAGCAGAATTCCAGAGGAGGGGAAAGCAAGCATGGAATTCATGGCTTTCCCCATGATTCTTTAGTTTTGCAAAGTTAATTAAATTTTTTAAATTTTATTTTTTATTCTAATTTTTTAAACTTTTCCTCTTTCCTCTTTTAATGTTTTTTAACTAGTTTATCTTAACAACACCTTTCTAAAAAAATCTTTTTAAACCTTCATTATTATAGTCATATTTTATCCTTCATTGTATCTAACTTTATTTTTGTATACATACAGGGTTTTTTCTTCTAAAAAATTGTGTGATACAATTTTTTATAGTAGATCAAAATATACCCTAAATCTAGCACAAGGCTTTGTTCTAGTCTCCAGCCTGAGCAAATTATCTCCACTTTCTTTATCTTTCTTTATCCAACCAACTTATCTTATAAATTCCTTTTTTAGAATTTTTTAAAAAATTATCTTATTTTCATCTTTACAGTCATATTCTATCCCTTCATCATGTTTACCCATATATATATATATATGTGTGTGTGTGTGTGTGTGTGTTTCTTTCTTTCTTTAAAATTTGGGAGGTAGTTTCTTACAAGAGACCAAAATACACCCCAAATCAAGTGGGTATCTCTGTTCTATTCACCAGTCAAATATATATATATATATATAATTTTTTAAATATTTTTTTTAAATTTCTTTTTACCCCTTTTCTTCTCTCCCTGATTTGGGGTCTCTTATGATTTGGTTAGTGTACATTATTCTGGGGTCTTTGCCACCCTGTTAGTATTTTACTCTAGTTCATACATTCTTACCTGGATAAAATGACAAGGTGGAGAAACTCACCACAAAAAAACAAAACAAAACAAAAAAACTAAACAAACAAACAAACAAACAAAAAAAAACAAAAAACAAGAGACAGTACTGAAAGCTAGGAACCTGATCAATACAGACATTGGTAATATATCAGATCTAGAGTTCAGAATGATGATTCTCAAGGTGCTGCTAGCTGGGCTTGAAAAAGGCATGGAAGATATTAGAGAAACGCTTTCTGGAGAAATAAAAGAACTAAAATCTAACCAAGCTGAAATTTAAAAAGCTATTAAAGAGGTGCAAAAAAAAAAAAAAAAAAAAAAAAAAAATGGAGGCTCTTACTGCTAAGATAAATGAGGCAGAAGAGAGAATTAGTGATATAGAAGACCAAATGATGGAGAATAAAGAAGCTGAGCAAAAGAGAGACAAACAACTACTGGAACATGAGGGAAGAATTTGAGAGATAAATAATACCATAAGAAGAAAGAATATTAGAATAATTGGGGTTCCAAAGAAGAAGAAAGAGAGAGGGGGGCAGAAGGTATATTGGAGTGAATTATAGTAGAAAATTTCCCTAATATGGCAAAGGAAAAAGCATCAGAATCCAGGAGGTACAGAGAACTCCCCCAAAAACAATACAAACAGGTCCAAACATAATCATTTAAGAGTAAAACTGAGAAGTCTTAGTGACAAAGAGAAAATCCTGAAAGCAGCTCGGGACAAGAAGTCTGAAACATACAACGGTAGAACTATTAGATTGGCAGCAGACTTATCCACAGAGACCTGGCAGGACAGAAAGAACTGGCATGATATATTCGGAGCACTAAATGAGAAAAACATGTAGCCAAGAATACTATATCCAACTAGGCTATCATTGAAAATAGAAGGAGAGATAAAAAGCTTCCAGGACAAAAACAAAACAAAACAAAACAAAACAAAAAGAATTTGTAAACACCAAACCAGCCCTGCAGGAAATATGGAAAGGGGTCCTCTAAGCAAAGAGAGAGCCCTAAAAGTAGTAGAAAAGCAAAAAGCAGAGACAATAAGCAGTAACAGTCGCCTTACAGTCAATACAATGGCACTAAATTCATATCTCTCAATAGTTACATGGAATGTAAATGGTCTAAATGCCCCAATCAAAAGACACAGGGTATCAGAATGGATAAAAAACCAAAACTCATCAATATGCTGTCTACAAGAAACTCATTTTAGACCCAAAGACACGTCCAGACTTAAAGTGAGGGGGTGGAAAACAATTTAGCATGCTAATGAACATCAGAAGAAAGCTGGGGTAGCCATCCTTATATCATATAAATTAGATTTTAAGCCAAAGACTATAATAAGAGATGAGGAAGGACACCATATCATACTCAAAGGGTTTGTCCAACAAGAAGATCTAACAATTTTAAATATCTATGTCCCTAACGTGGGAGCAGCCAACTACATAAACCCATTAATAACAAAATCAAAGAAACACACCGACAATAATACAATAAATAGTAGGAGACTTTAACACACCCACAATGAAATGAACAGATCATCCAAGCAAAAGATCAACAAGGAAATAAAGGCCTTAAATGACACACTGGACCAGATGGACATCACAGATATATTCAGAGCATTCCGTCCCAAAACAACAGAATACACATTCTTCTCTAGTGCACATGGAACATTCTCCAGAACAGATCACATCCTGGGTCTCAAGATTTCGGTCGCAGAAAATTGCGATCATTCCCTGCATATTTTAAGACCACAATGCTCTGAGGCTAGAACTCAATCACAAAGGAAAGTTGGAAAGAACTCAAATACTTGGAGGCTAAAGAGCATCCTACTAAATAATGAATGAGTCAACCAGGAAATTAAAGAAGAATTGAAAAAAATCATGGAAACAAATAATAATGAAAACACAATGGTTCAAAATCTGTGGTACACAACAAAGGCAGTCCTGAGAGGAAAGTATATAGTGGTACAAGCCTTTCTCAAGAAACAAGAAAGGTCTGAAATACACAACCTAACCCTACACCTAAAGGAGCTGGAGAAAGAACAACAAAGAAAGCCTAAACCCAGCAGGAGAAGAGATATCATAAAGATCAGAGCAGAAATCAATGAAACAGAAACCAAAAAGCAGTAGAACAAATCAATGGAAATAGGAGCTGATTCTTTGAAAGAATTAATATGATTGATAAACCCCTGGCCAGACTTCTCAAAAAGAAAAGAGAAAGGGCCAAAATAAATAAAATCATGAATGAAAGAGGAGAGATCACAACCAACACCAAAGAAATACAAACACTTATAAGAACATATTATGAGCAACTATACACCAGCAAATTTGACAATCTGGAAGAAATGGATGCATTCCTAGAGATGTATAAACTACCAAAACTGAAGCAGGAAGAAATAGAAAACCTGAACAGACCCATAACCAGTAAGGAGACTGAAGCAGTCATCAAAAATCTCCCAACAAACAAGAGCCCAGGGCCAGACAGCTTCCCAGGAGAATTCTACCAAACATTTAAAGAAGAATTAATTCCTATTCTTCTGAAACTGTTCCAAGAAACAGAAATGGTAGGAAAACTTCCAAACTCATTTTATGAGGCCAGCATCACCTTTATCCCAAAACCAGACAAGGACCCCACCAAAAAGGAGAATTACAGACCAGCATCCTTGATGAACACAGATGTGTAAATTCTCACCAAAATACTATCCAATAGGATCCAACAGTACATTAAAAGGATTATTCACCACGACCAAGTGGGATTTATTCCAGGGCTGCAAGGTTGGCTTAACATCTGCAAATCAATCAATGTGATACAACACATTAATAAAAGAAAGAACAAGAAGCATATGATACTCTCAATAGATGCTGGAAAAGCATTTGACAAAATACAGCATCCTTTCTTGATCAAATCTCTTCAAAGTGTAGGGATAGAGGGTATACCTCAATATCATCAAAGCCATTAGAAATTAAAGATATCCAAATCAGCAAAGAAGAAGTCAAACTATCACTCTTAGCAGATGATTTGATAATTTATGTGGAAAACCCCAAGACTCCACTCCAAATCTGCTAGAACTTGTATAGGAATTCAGTAAAGTGTCAGGATATAAAATCAACGCACAGAAATCAGTTGCATTTCTATACACCAACAACAAGACAGAAGAAAGGGAAATTAAGGAGTCAATCCCATTTACAATTGCACCAAAAACCATAAGATACCTGGGAATAAACCTAACCGAAGTGGCAAAGAATTTGTTTGCAGAAAACTATAAAATACTCATGAAAGAAATTGAGGAAGATACAAATAAATGGAAAAATGTTCCATGCTCATGGATTGGAAGAACAAATATTGTGAAAATGTCTATGCTACCTAAGGCAATCAACATGTTTAATGCAATCCCTATCAAAATACCATCCTTTTTTTTTTTTCAAATAAATGGAACAAATAATCCTAAAATTTATATGGAACCAGAAAGACCTCGAATAGCCAAAGCAATGTTGAAAAAGAAAGCCAAAATTGGTGGCATCAAAATTCCAGACTTCAAGCTCTATTACAAAGCTGTCATCATCAAGACAGTATGGTACTGGCAGAAAAACAGACATGTAGAACAATGGAACAGAATAGACAGCCCAGAAATAGACCCTCAACTCTATGGTCAACTAATCTTTGACACAGCAGGAAAGAATGTCCAATGGAATAAAGACAGTCTCTTCAACAAAAGCTGTTGGGAAAATTGGACAGCCACATGCAGAAGAATGAAACTGGACCATTTCCTTACACTACACACAAAAATAGACTCAAAATGGATGAAAGACCTAAATGTGAGACAGGAATCCATCCAAATCCTTGAGGAGAACACAAGCAGCAACCTCTTTGACCTCAGCCGCAGCAATTTCTTCCTAGGAACATTGTCAAAGGCAAGGGAAGTGAGGTCAAAATGAACTAATGGGATTTCATCAAAATCAAAAGCTTTTGCACAGCAAAGGAAACAGTCAACAAAACCAAAAGACAACTGACAGAATGGGAGGAGATATTCGCAAATGACATATCAGATAAAGGGCTACTATCCAAAATCCATAAAGAACTTATCAAACTCAACACCCAAGGAACAAATAACCCAACCAAGTAATGGGCAGAGGACATGAACAGACATTTCTGCAAAGAAGACATCCAGATGGCCAAAAGACACATGAAAAAGTGCTCCACATCACTCAGCATCAGGTAAATGCAAATCAAAACCACAATGAGATACCACCTCACACCGGTCAGAATGGCTAACATTAACAAGTCAGGAAATGACAGATGCTGGCGAGGATGCGGAGAAAGGGGAACCCTCCTACACTGTTGGTGGGAATGCAAGCTGGTGCAACCACTCTGGAAAACAGCATGGAAGTTCCTCAAAAAGTTAAATATAGAGCTACCCTCTGACCCAGCAATAGCACTACTGGGTATTTACCCTAAAGATACAAATGTAGTGATCCAAAGTGACACATGCATCTGAATGTTTATAGCAGCAATGTCCACAATAGCCAAACTATGGAAAGAACCTAGATATCCATCAACAGATGAATGGATAAAGAAGATGTGGTGTGTGAGCACGCACACACACACACACATATATATATATAGGAATACTATGCAGCCATCAGAAGAAATGAAATCTTGCCATTTGCAATGATGTGGATGGAACTAGAAGGTATTATGCTGAGCAAAATAAGTCAATCAAAGAAAGATAATTATCATATGATCTCCCTGATATGAGGAATTTGAGAGGCAAAGTGAGGGGTTTAGGTTATAGGGAAGGAAAAAATGAAACAAGATGGGATCAGGAGGGAGACAAACCATAAGAGACTCTTAATCTCACAAAACAAACTGAGAGTTGCTGGGGGGTGGAGGGGGGCATGGAGAGGGTGGTTGGGTTATGGACTTTGGCGAGGGTATGTACTATGGTGAGTGCTGTGAATTGCAAGCCTGACAATTCACTAATCTGTACCCCTGGGGCAAATAATACATTATATGTTTTTTAAAAAATTAATTGAAAAAAACAAAAAACCACCCAAAGCCCTCCCCACCTCTGCATCTCCCTGTGGCTCTTGTCTCCCTCTCTCCCTCTCCCTCTGCTCCCCAACTCTCTCTATCAAAAAAAAAAAAAAAAAGAAGTAGGCATTAAATACTGGTTCTAAGATGAGAACTTCTTTCTTGAGTCTCCCTTTCCTTTTGTCCCTTCAGGGACACCCTATAAAATGGTGAAACCATTGTATTTGAGTTAATTTCTTGCAATGCTAGTGCATTAACATCTCTTAAGAATCAACATCTTTGTTTAACTTTGAAAGAACTATGTCCCTGCTCAGGGATGGATGAAAAAGAGGCACCAAGGAACAAACAAACCTCCCATTTATTTTTAGGAGACCATTGTTTTCATTTAACTTGATAATATTTTAGCAATTCCACTTCAGTTCGATTTATTTGCTCCAAAATATCAGACAGATTTGATCCACCTTTTCCTCAGTAAGTTATTATTACTTATCAGAGAGATTAAAGAAATTTCTCATCATCTAATTGTGACCATACCCTAACACTGTTTACTTTTTTAATTGAACTTTCACATATCAAAAATCTATGCCAGATAATTTGGGAATCTCTATGGTAGATAATATGAGATACTAGCATAACTACTTACACAAATCATTTCACCTCATCTTCACAATAACACCATGAGAATTGCAATAGTCTTCCATCTAACAATCAGAAATCATAGACTTTACACTACAAGCTTGAAATTATATAACTCTGTTCCTCTGGAAAGGAGAGCCATATAAGGTAGTATTAGTAGTGCTCATTCCTAATAACCTAAAGGAAGGACAATATTTTCCCTGTTTATCATTCTTTCTAGAGTCTTAAATTCCTTGTGTACATCTTCCCAGTGTCACTTTCTACCTGTCTCATGGGTTATAGGTCAGACATCACACCTTGACCATTAGGCAAGATGCAGTACTCTTCTACTCAGCTCCCTATTTGTGTTCCTTTTGCTATAATCTTCTTTCAGAAACTTATTCTATGGGCCTTTTTATACAATGATCTCATTGTCGAGTTACTAGAATCTAGGAATCAACCCTTATGTAATTTTTTTTATTTTCAGTACTTTGTACAATGTGTAGCATATTGATTGCATTCAATGAAGATTTTTTTAAAAGATTTTATTTATTTATTTGCGAGAGAGAGAGGGAGAGAGCGCGAGTGAGCACAAGCATGCAGAGTGGCAGCAGAGGCAGAGGGAGAAGCAGGCTCCCTGCCGAGCAAGGAGCCCGATGTGGGACTCGATCCCAGGATGCTGGGATCATGACCTGAGCCGAAGGCAGCTGCTTAACCAACTGAGCCACCCAGACATCCCTCAATGAAGATTTTTTAATGAATGAGATGATGTATCTTTAATTCCCAAATAGTTGGCTTGTTATTCATAATACTCCCTAAAATAAATTTACCATCAGTCAGGCCAATTCAGTGTAATAAATTTAAATATGTTCAACAAGTATGAGTGGATACCCAATATCTGCCAGTAATCATGCTAGAATGTGACCAGGACAGCAACAAAAAGTAAAAAGACAGGGATACTGAAACCAAGGTGTGATCCAGGCATGATAAGGAGCTGGCAAAGAAACATATAACTTGAAATGTTCAATGATAAACCAACAATAAAAGATTCGAGGATAAAATTGTGAAAAAAGAGGGAACAATTATCTCTACATGATAAAGGTTAGAAAATCCACAGAGAAGATGGTATCTTTATTAAGGGAACTTCTTTTATATTACTTGTCAGAAAGTATCTATATAGTACATTTCCAGCCTCAGGCTTCAGTTTTCACAAGAGAAACAGTTTGAATGTATCTGAATTTTTAAAAATCTCTTTCTCTCTCTCTCCCTATGTGTATATATTTTATTCATTTAATTATTTGTTTAAAAGCCAGCATATTCAGGGGATATTGTGGTAACTCATAAGAAACCACACTGATGCCCAAGTGAATTTATTCTTGGTATTTTATCTACTTGAATTTTTATTTTTGTTAGGTAGTTTTTATTTTAGCACCTGGAATATATAACACTACAGGATTAAAGTTATGTTTTATTCTATATATTTTGTTGGTTTATTTTTTTCTTCCAAAATGTCAATATAACTTATGAGAAAACATGATGAAATCATGGAAACCTCCCTATTCCTGACAGTATCTACTGAAATTACCTTTACTGGTTCCTCTGGAATATCATGGGAATTGAAGTTTAATGATTTCAAATTAAAACTGGTCTAGAACAAACCGCAAATGAAATGTGGGAGAACGTTTATTGAAATTAAGTTTTTTCTTTTTTCCTCTGATTGTATCTTTGTTGAGGTGTTTACTAATGAAAGGAAAATCAATGGCCACATTTGGAAAATATCTTTGAGAGCATTTTTGCTCTATTTTGAGAAATAGGACTTTAGAGAGTAAGCCACATTCTAAGGGTACACATCACTCCTAGCTCTCAAATTGTCTTTCCACTCTCAACCCATAATCCTTCTACTTCATCTCACTATCTCTTTACAATACTGTATCAGAGGCAGGGGAAATTCTTGCAAATAATTTTTTAAGCTTTTTCAGAGGATCTATATAGGAACAACAAAATTTATACACATAGAGGGGTGACCTCTTAACTATAACATACACTGTGTCTTAGTGGTATTTATTCCCTATTAGTAGATTTTTAAAATTTTATTTATTTTATTATTATTTTTAAATTAATTAATTATTTATTTAGAGAGCATGGGAGAAGGGACAGAGGGAGAGGGAGAGAGAATCTTAAGCAGGCTCCATGCCCAGCACGGATCCCAAGGTGGCTTCAATCTCACGATCCTGAGATCATGACCTGAGCTAAAATCAAGAGTTGATACTAACCTACTGAGACACCCAAGCACCCCCCATTAGATTTTGAAAATGTATCATGGCACACTTTCCTGAACATACAGGTTATATCTAGGAAGAAGCTGGTTTTTGACTGTTCTTTAAAAAGAAAGAAAGAAAGAAAGAAAGAAAGAAAGAAAGAAAGAAAGAAAGAAAGAAAGAAAGAAAGAAAGAAAGAAAGAAAAGATTGTATTTATTTATTCGAGAGAGTACTGTAGTGCACATGAGCAAGGGGAGGAAAAGGGAGGTGGCAGAGGGACAAGCAGACTGTGCTGAGCCAAAGCGGAGATTACCTCACAGCCCTGAGACCATGACTTGAGCAAAACTAAGTGGAGTCAGAGGCTTAACCTACTGAGCCACCCAGGTGCCCCTTGACTGTTAATCTTTAATGACACATGATGAAAAATTATTACTATCATTCTCACCCTCCTCTCCTCCTGCCCAAAACATGTAGGTAACATTTTAAAATTTTTTGTGTTATGGTCCTGATATTTACTTACATTGTCCCTTGAGGCAATAATTAATATTTCACTATGACTGGTATTTTATTCTTCACCTTGAAGAATAAGCCACATCTTTGAGTCAAACCAGGCATATCACTGCAGCTGTAAGTCAAAAAGAGAAGACAAATCATCACCATGGAAAACTAGAGGGGTAGGGGAAACCTACATCATCTCAGCTGTGGAAGGAATCTCTTTTAGTCTCTGATTTTTCATGAAAACAAATGTTGGTAGTGACAGAAAATGACTGTGATCATAAACCTATCTCAACAGGAGTAAAAAGAGTAAGAAGAGCAGATGCTTCTCCTTTCATCCTCACATGTCAATAGGACACATATGGGACCCCATGGATTTCATGGTAGCTTGGATCAGAGAGAAGTAGTGTGAAACCTCATAGAATTTCAAGATGTTCCTAGGTTGGACATACAAGCACTGGTAAAGTGAGAAATAGTCCCTTGGCATAGTTCACTCTTAGAAGGTTCAGTGCTATCTTTGGTTTGAAAAACAAGCAACAAACAAAAACAAATGGCAGTCATTTACAGAAAGATGATTAAAGAGGGGGAAAGTTACAATTGAGACTAAACCACATTTTTCAAATGTTTCAGGGAAGGGAAGGAGTTAACTAATTCCCAACACTAACAAAGATCACTTCATAAATGGAGAAATTTACCAGGAATGTATCATTTTCCTTCTAATTAACATATAAAAAATAGGGCTTTGTAAAATGTATAACTCTAAAGCTCCTATACAGCCAGTGAGTAAGAAATTGTGATTCCTGCCTTGTCATCTTTCTACTCAGTTGTACTAATGGTCAGGTCTGAATGAAATTTAAATGTCACATCTCCTCCATGACTCATAAAATGTCTAGTGCCATGATAGGCTGATTTACTGTGTGTGGCCAGAGAAGAATCTATAGCATAATAGACTATAAAAAAGGAAATAATTAGAAATGACCATATGTTCTCATTTTACAGATGAGGAAATAGAGACAGAGAGGGGAAATGACTGCCAGTTGGTCATTAATATAATTTATTGAACCCAGTTCTGATTATATCACTCTTTTCTTTAATATTATTCAAGGCTTACCACTGAACTTCAAATGAAATCCAAACTCCTCTCCATGAATTATGAGATCCTCTGAGATTCATTGCTACCTCTTTTTCTATACAACACTATTAGATTCCTCTTTCAGATAGCCTGCTACATCAAGTACTAATTTTCTGGGACTAAGACTTTTAAACATCCTGTGCATGCTGACTGAACTTATTTTCTTCTGCCCCTCCAAATATACACAGACCTTAACCAACACCTATTCATACTTCAGAGTTCAACCTTGAATGTCCTTCTTAGGCGGAACAAGATTTCCTGCCTGGTTTATTTTCTAGTATCACCTGTACTAATTTTTTGTCCTTGTTAAAATCAAAATCAGATCATTACATTTAAAAATTTCTGTTTAAAGTATGTATTCCCTCCTAGACTTTAAACTCCATGGGAAATGTATTATAACAACATATTTTAATGACTGAGTGTTAAATTGAGACTATCAGCAGTGAAAAAGATTTGAAAGGCGATCTCAATTCCTCATGAAATGCTTGAGTTCTGCCTACATGTCTGTCCCCAAATGGCTAACTCCTATTCTTTTTTTCTAACTCTGTGTCGTCTTTTATAATGGAGAATTTTCTATAGGTACTTATTGCTACTTTTCCACCCATGTTTGATTAATGTTGAAAAGCTTAAGCCACTATGTAAGATTTGTGAGCTTATATATGCTACAGAGGACATTTCTTTTTAAAATATCAAAATTATTATTGACATACAAGTGTCTACTAGGAGTTAAATAAAATCTACTTCTTACTTATTATATGTCATTAAAATGACAAAGAACCTCAATTTACAATATCACACTAAATTTATAATGATGTATGAAATACAATGACAATAAGTATGGGTAACTATGGAAATGGGCAGTGTAACAGCTAAACTTCATAAATGAGGAAGACCCACCATCCAAAGTAAGTTGTATCTTTAGAATGGGATATCAAGGAGCACCTGGGTGGCTCAGTGGGTTAAAGCCTCTGCCTTTGGCTCAGATTATGGTCTCAGGGTCCTGGGATCGAGCCCCACATCAGGCTCTCTGCTCAGCGGGGAGCCTGCTTCCTCTTCTCTCCCTGCCTGCCTCTCTGACTACTTGTAATCTCCGCCTATCAAATAAATAAATAAAATCTTAAAAAAAAGAGAATGTGATATCAAGTGAGCCTGCTCTAGCCAATCAGACTAAAACTTCTTCTTCTTCTATGTCTTTATCTCCCTTCCTAGAGTTTGGTGAGAATACTAAAAACCTCCAGGTAAAACCTAGCTTTTTCTTCTAATAAGAATACCCATTTTGGGATGCCTCAGTGGCTCAATGGGTTAAGTGTCTGTCTTTGGCTTAGGTCATGATCCCAGGGTCCTGGGATGGAATCCCACAGTGATCTCCCTGCTCAGTGGGGAATTTGCCACTGCCCCTGCTTGTGAGTTCTCGCTCTCTCTCTCTCTCCAACAAATAAACAAATTGAATCTTAAAAAAAAAAAAAAAAAGGAATGCCCATTTTATTCTTATTTTAGTGGATCTCTGTGCTTTGTTGACTATCAGATTGAAGTCTCAATATGTTCTCCATCCAATCTTTTATTCACAAGACTGCAGCCTTATGTCTAGCAGATCAGTGTCACGGGATATTATTTCTTGACCTTCACTTTCAGAAAGTTATATCTAGAGAACAATGTCAGTTGCTATTAAACATCTATTTAAAATAATTTTGTCGCTTAAGAATTTTATTTTGCTTGCCTGTGGCATCTCCGGGCTCAGGCCAATAGCATATTTAATGAAAAAGGAGGTTCAAAATGAGTATTTTCAAATTCCAACAGTTGTTTTCTTTTTAGTTCAATTACATATGACTTTGATAATTTTAGTCTCTATTTACAAACAATCTTCCCCTAAAGCAAACAACACCTCTTGGACTTTGAAACTTCCACATGAAATTCACAAGTTCTTATCTCTCATTTTTCTGCACAAGAACAATGATCTCCATTTAAAGTGTTATTCAGCATAAATTCATAAGACTCTACCTGTAGTGCATTCACTTAAACATTGTACTCTGGACAACTAATAATTCTATAAGTCTGACTACCTTTTCTGGAAAACAGAAGTACCTCAACCCTGAGGGTTACATAATAAGGTAAGGTAATAATGAAAAAGATTAAGATGATAAAAAATGATCAATAAAATTAAGTACCAGTTGGATGATGTTTAAGATTCTTATTGTTAACCAAATTACATTTATGTGTATGTGTGTATGTTTGAGTGTGTGTGTGTCCAAGTGTGTTTTTATGTGATCATGTTTCTTTTAATGATAGCCAAACCATCCATACTGTCCTTTATGAAAAGAGAAACAAATGCTTTTAGTACATATATTGTTTATTTATCCCATTTCACGCTCCCAATAGTCCTGTGAAGTATTTTGAGCAGTATGTGATGGAGAAACTGTGGTTCAGAGAGATTAATAAATAACCCAAGGTCACATGTCAAATGGGTGATTAAATTCAAATTTGAGAGCAAGATTATAGAAACAGAGAATCTGTGTTGTTTCCAACTACCTCTGTGATTTTTAAGCAGCAAAGAGCCATATGCGTAAACATTTATATCCTCTTTCCTTAATGCTTAATCCAATCAATTCATAGAGCTCTATGTAGAAGTTTCCAAAGGATAATGCATTGATTTTCTAAATTTGGAGACTTGTTCTTAAACCATATGCAGAAAAACCCAAATGGAGAGGTAAATCTTACTCTTATAAGGTGAATGTTTCCAAGAAATATTTCCCAGGAATAAAGTGCGAAAAATAAACCTATTACATCAGCAAGCCATAATATCATTAAGTAGTTTTATACACTGTGCTCTGCAATGTATCACATTGCAAAGCTCAAAATATCCCAAAACTCAAGCTGAGCTTTAACGAGTTAAAAATTATAGAAACCTTGATGCTGTTGCTAATAAAAACAATTTCAGGGACAATATACAAAGGAAAAAAGAAAGAAGAAAAAGAAAGGAGGAAAGGAAAAGAAAAGAAAAGGCAAGAAATTTTTTAAAAAGAGAGAGAAAAAAGAAAAACAGTATTGACTTTACTGCTTGACTCAGGAAAAAGAAGAGAAAACATGGCCAGATTTTCTTCTACCATTTAGCATTTCTAGTTGCTGTAGTGGTTCAAATCAATGGGGGGGGGGGGGAACAGTGACAAACAGCTGTTAGAAGGAAATATAATAACTGGTAATGACTTGAAGTCACATTTAATAGAAGTGAGAATTAAAGTGTTAAATTGAACTATAGACAAATTTTTATCTACCTGAAATATCTGGTAGACAACTATTAAGACAAATATTCTTGAAGTACAGTGCATCCTTGAATATCATTTATCTTGATTTATTAATTTAAACTTAAGCAAATGGTCAATGGGGAATTAAAAATTCCATACAGCTCTTATTTGTCCTATGAAAACCTCAGAACTTCCTTATTGATGCATATAGACAATTTCCTAGAATGGATACAGTGATCCTTCTTATCACTTTATTCTGTCTCTAAACTCAGTTATTTCCATACTACACCTTAATATTTGTTATTTTATTCATCTTCATATTTATTGAGTGCTTACTACATAGCAGATTCTGTTTTCATTCTAGAATTATACTTGTAAATGAATTTTAAAAAATTACCCCTGCTCAATCAATATTCTAGTGAGAGAGACAAATAATCAACAAATAAATAAGGAAGATTATTTCAGATGTTTGAAAGTCCTATGACGCTTCCGGCTATAAGTAAATAAAGTAAATCATGTTGATGTAACATACAGCATCATGGCTACAGTTAACACCACTGTATTGTATATTTGAAAGTAGCTAGGAAAGTAGATCTTAAAATTTCTCAGGACTAGAAAAAACAATTAGTAAATATGTACTATAATAGACGTTCACTACACTTGTTATGGTGATCATTTTGCAACATATGCAAATATCTAATCATTTGGTTATATACCCAAAACTAATATAATGTTATATGCCAATTATATCTCAAGTTTTAAAAAGTGCTATGAAGAAGGTATCAGAGTGCATCAATATCAGGCAATTGGGAGACAGATATAATTTAAATAGAGAAGTTTCCAATGAGAAGATGACATTTGTTTGGGGTCTAGATAACAAGAAGGAACCATCAGACGAATTGGACCCACCATGTTACAGGCAGAGAGAAATGGACCCTCAAAAGTAGTCAGTTGAAAAGGAGCATGGATCATGTTCTTAGAACAGAAGGGAAGCTGTTACAGCTGGAATTTACTGAGCATGAAGGTTAGGTTTGAGAGTAAGTCAGGAGTTAGACTCTGGAGGGATTTGACATTCTTATTTACTTGTATCAAACCCACTCTGAGTTCTCTGGATTCTTATCACCTATCTTTTATTCTGCAGATCTTAAAAGCAATGCATTTTATATTGAACTGAGCCATCACATTCACTTGGAATAAGTCCTAGCATTAAACTGCCTAGTATTGTCAGGGGCATATCTATATGCCTCTCTTTTCACATGAGCATCTGTCAAGTGAAAATGTGCCAGGCACCATGCAGTTTCAAAAGCAGTACGAGGAAATTGAAATAGACTTAGATGGAAGTCAGAGACATGTGTTCTAGCCCCTTTCTTCTCCTTAACAATCTCTGCTATTTTGGTCAAGGTATCTACCTTCCCTTCACCTGAGTCTTGTCATCTGTAAAATGGGGATAATTCTGGTGAATCTGGCTGAATAGACCCCTGTTCCAATATACAAGGGACCTTGAGTGATAATGTCTTGAGAAAGAAGAATTGAATAAAAGAGATTCCAGGAAAGGAAAGAGCAGCAAGGAAATAATATATAGCACTGGATTGGGAAGCAACATTAAGCACAGAATCTGTAGTCATGTCAAAAGAACAATGAGAGGGAACACTGCTATGCCCTTGATAGGTTAAAGTCTAAGAATGACTGGTGACTGGCTATGGTTTTGTTTGCTTTGTAGTTTTGTTTTGTTGTATTTGTTTATTAATGTGAAGAGGGAATCTTAGAACCTGGAACGTTATTTATTAAGTAAATATGTATTAGATAAATGAACAAATACAAATGGATGGACTGAGAGGTGTGTAAAGCCATATGGACAGTTAGCAAAGCCTTAGTGCTTGATGTAATCCATATTCTCAAACCCTTCTGTGCTCAGGTATTAAGTATTAACTCTGTGAACTACATTCATCCGATAGTCTAGAAACTAGAAGACTTTTCCACGGTATTTATTTGGCAGGGTCTTTAGTGAAAACTAAATAATTATGTAGGTAACTACTTAGTCACTAAACACATCTCAGAAAATGGAAGTTCTCTTAGGTTGGAAATTTTCATGGTGGGTTCCTAGATCACCTGCTTCAGACATCTTGGGAGTATCTTCAAGCCAAGTCCCAGGGATCCCCATATATTAGGCTAAGAATCTGTTGGTTTGAAACCTAAACATATGTATTTTTCAAAAGTCACTTAAGGGGCCTCTGGGTGGTGCTGTCAGTTGAGTGTCTATCTTGGTTTCAGCCCAGGTCATGATCTCAGGCTCATGAGATAGAGCCCTGCATGGGGCTCTATATTCAGCAGGGAGTCTGCTTCAGATTCTCTCTTCCTCTGCCCTTCCCACTCGTGCACTCTCTTTAAAATAAATTAATAAATCTTTTTTAAAAAGTCATTTAGTTGGGGCACCTGGGTGGCTCAGTGGGTTAAGCCTCTGCCTTCTGCTGAAGTCATGATCTCGGGGTCCTGGGATCGAGCCCCACATCGGGCTCTCTGTTCAGCAGGTAGCCTGCTTCCTCCTCTCTCTCTGCCTGCCTCTCTGCCTACTTGTGATCTCTCTGTCAAATAAATAAAATAAAAATCTTTAAAAAAAAAAGTAAAAGTCACTTAGTTGATGCATATGTTCCCAAAAGTTTGATTTGTTTGCTTGTTTTTGTAACTTAAAAGCATTATCTTTTCCAATTTAGTTATATTTGTGAGGAATATAAAGTAAGGTAAATTATTGACTCCATTGGGAAGCAGAATTAGAAATGGTTCTCAAATTATGTACAAAATAATTATATCAATAAAATAAAATTATAACAGGGCAAAGAAAGCAAAGAAGCAATACAGGTATAAAGATGTATGTCTTTTAAGGTGACAGAAAATCCAGTGGTAGTCATACATGTGATGCAGCTAGTTCAAAAGCTAATTAGTTTTTAGCTATTGTAAAAGAAATCACACACTCCTCAGAAGCAGGCCAATGATAGTCTCATATTCGTCAGACTACCAGAGGAATGCTGTGTTCACTTTTAGGTGTTAACTTTTAAAAGGATAATGAACAAAATGGAATTTCAGATTAAAATACCACGTCCTAAAAGGAATAACCCAAGAAACTCAAAGTATTTGACTTAGGGGGCACCTAGGTGGCTCAGTGGGTTAAGCCTCTGCCCTCAGCTCAGGTTATGATCCCAGGGTCTAGGAACGAGCACCGCATCTCTGCTGCTCAACAGACAGCCTGCTTCCCCCTCTTTCTCTGCCTGCCTCTCTGCCCACTTGTGATCTCTCTCTCTCTCTCTCTGCATCAAATAAATAAATAAAGCCTTTAAAAAAATAAAATAAAAATAAATAAAATACAATGTGAAAGAATGTTATCTGTAATTCCTCACTGTAAGGCACATGTTCATATTTTCATTAACTTCCGATATGTCCACAAGCAGGTCTATGTCTTTAAAAATAGTTGCATCATGGTACATTCAGTGGCATGCCTTATTAACATTATATTCTGAGATTTTTATGTGGATATGTGATTATCATTTTGATGGCTGCACAACAGAACATCAAGTTACATACCACACAAGCCATTTCTCTATTGACTATGTATGAAGAGCTCTGGATAATAAAAGATAACAATTGAAATAGAATACCTCAAACTAATAGAATCTTGGGCCTCAAAGAATATTTTGAGGTAATTTCCACAGATAAGCATGTTTTGTGAACAGATTCTGAGTTGTAAAGAGGGATACTTGAGGACTTCTATGTAACTACAAGAACCACTTCTGCTTCATAGATTGATGCTCTTTTTCCATCACTACACTGGAAAGAACTCCAGCTTTAAAATTACTCAGGTCACCATGATGACTTGCAGGGACATCAAAAAGGAGATGCAAAGTATCAAAAGTCAGGGCATGCAGTGCAACCATTAAGAACCTTACCAACATGAAGATTATAAGGCTTTGCATAGTAAGGGCTAGTGGTCTTGAGGGAGGAGAGATCAATATTTCCTAGATTGTTCTCAGAATATTCCATAGAACAGAGACATGAGCTGAACCAGGAAGACTATAGAGAGTTCTCAGCTATAATTTGTGCTGAGTTGTATACATCGTTATGGTTATTCAAAACTGTACATGCTTATGAATCTGGTATAAAGTATTATAATTAGGATATTCTAGATGCCCAATATTCATTCTTTCATTAATTCCTTAAGATGAAGCCAAAAAAATAATAGTAAAGTCTGCAACTTCTTGCGATTTTTCTTTCCCATTTTGCAAAAATAAAAATGATAGGTAATGACAATGAGACACCAAGATACAAGCGGGAATGAATAAAGGTAATGATCTTTCATCCTTCTGTCTAATCATCTCAAGCAAATATGCTTAATATGAAAAGTAATCTTCCTAGAAAAACTTCAGAATGTAAGCAATGACTGAGGTATTTCCCTGAGACTAATACCAGGTGCCTTGGTAAGCACAGTACTATGAATGCCAGATGGATGTTTTTACACTCAGCTGTCTTTTTTTTTAATCCCATTTTTATAAAAGTCCCTAAAATCAAAGCTAATTAAATACAGTATTTCTACTTTATTTGTGGAAGATATCTACTGCCAGATTTGGTCAGCTATGTATGGCTGTCTATAATTTCTCACTTAAGAGGGTAATTTATTCATGACACTAATTAATGATGAAGTGATTATTAAAGCTACATGGTGTGTCATTCCTTTCAGTCTCTGTGTCATTTTACACTGAGTTGGGATCTGTCTTTTCTGAATCTCTATGCCAAGATAATTATATGGCCATATGTAAATCACCCCATCCCACCTTTCTGAGTTCTGAATGAAAACCAGGGATGGAATTACTGTAGATTTATAACCATTTTATACACAACATAAAAGGATTTTCAGAATTTAATATGAACTATAAGGTGAAGATTAATTTGAAAGAGTAGTTTTAGGACATATTATCAGAAATTAACTTTAATGATAAGTTTGGAGGGTTTTAAACTTATACTAAATGAAAGCTGCAGTATTATGCATTTATTCTCTTTACTAACTTCTTTAAGACACTCTGTGACTTGTCCTTTATTTTATGACAAGACACTTGAAAGGTTGATTTGTATGAGTCATAGTCATAATTATTAGGCAGTATAAAAAGATAATAGATTTCGGAACTTCTTTTTTATTTTTTTAAGATCTTAAAATATGATGATGAACTCTTGCACTATTGAATCTAAAATAGGATTCTTAAGTGTCTGACTTTAGGCATGAACTTAACTTCAAAAGTGTATAAAAAATGAAACCACATATTGACAGATTTAATTCACTTTTTACAAAGTGTAGATCATTGCCCTTATATGTAAGGTAGGGACTCAGGAATACAAATTACACTCTTTCATAGTACAGCATAACTTTGATCTTCAGGGGAAAGTGTTATCACCCACTGAGGTACCAGACAAAAATGTGACTTCCAGGGGAATGGCTGAATATTGGCATTGCCTTTCTTTCTATTGTTTGGGCCAAAAATCTAAGTATGACTCTTTTCCTCACTCTAACACCTAATCAGTCAGAAAATCCTGTGGATTCATGCTTCCTCTCAGACACAGAATAAGGTATCTTCCAAATACCTTCACAACCTATCCTGGACTAATCCACAATAGCCTCTTGCCTGCAGTATTAAATAGCTTAAGTAGTTTCTCTGTTTCTACCCTCACCACCCTATAATGTACATTCCACTCAGTAGCCAAGGTGGACACCTTCATAAAAATCCAGTAATATTCCTTACTTGCAGAAACCAATGGTTTTTCATCACACTCAAAATTAAAAACCCTTACATAGCCAACCAAGTCAACTACATTATAGTTCTTAACTACCACTCTGAGCATATCACCTGAAACTCCTTCTCATACTCAGCTTTAGACAAGTTAATTGTATTTCTGCTTGTGGTAATGTAAAGTTCATATCTCTATCAGGGCCTTTGCATTCACTATTTCCTCTGTCTGGAACACTTACCTCCCAGATACCTTTACAAGACTGATTCCCTCCCACTTCTCTCTCCGATCAGATATCCAGTGAAATGCCACCTTCTCCAAGGAACTGTCCCCTGGCTGACTATCTACAATAGACTCTTTAAATTACCTTCATTATCCTCTCTAGACCCTTCTCTCACCTTATCTTCATAGCATTCATGAATACATTAGACATGTGTTTAACGTTACTCTCCCTCATGACAATATAAACTCAAAAAAAAATACCTTTCCTCCTAAAGACTGAATAGTGCTCACTTCTCCACAGTACATGGCAATTTACTAAATGGTTAAATATGTTAGTAAATTTATATATATATATATATAAACAATCTATAGATTCAATGGAATGCTTATACCAACAGTGTTTTTTCACAACCTAGAATGTTTAATACTAAATTTTGTATGTAACTACAAAAGACCTGAAGAACTAAACTGATCTTGAGAAAGAAAAATAAAGCTGAAGGTATTACAATTCCAGATTTCATATATACATATATATACATAGATATAAACATATATATATTTTATACATATACATATACATAACAGGATTGTTTTTTTTTCAAACTCACCAGACTTCCAGATAATAATAAATATACTCCACTTGATTCCTTTCTTATACTTAATTTGTTGAATGGCCTTTAACCCAAAATTTCTATACACATCCTCTAATATCTAAAAGTTCTTGAAATATTCAACCCCTCCCCCAACTGTGAATACAATATTCCAAAGTAAATCTGCAACGATAAGAGTCTAAAATACAATTCCAATTTTCATTTACTTACATTGTATGACAGAAGCCTACCATGAGCAAAACATGCTCAGCTAACAAAATTTAAAGAAAAATACATAAAATGAAAAACTCATATTAATTTGTGATGAATCCCAATTTTCAGGATGTGCTTTATAAATTGGTACCCCATAAATTAACAAATGAATTGTGTAAAGTTACAGGATACAAAAATTAATACCCATAAATTGGTCATGTTTCTGTATGCTAGCAATGAAGTAGCAGAAAGAGAAATTTAAAAAAAAAAAAAAAAAAGACAATTAGGGCACCAAGGTGGCTCAGTCAGTTCAGCATCTGACACTTGCTATTGGCTCAGGTCTTGATCTCAAAGTCATGAGTTCAAGCCCTGCATTGGGCTCCATATTAGGCATGGAGCCTACAGGGAAAAAAAAAAAGACCATTTACAATTGTGGAAATATATTAACATAGCAAGGAATAAAGTTAACCAAAGAGGTGAAAGACCTGTACTCTGAAAACTATAAGATGCTGATAAAAGAAACTGAATATGATACAAATGGAAAGATATCCAATGCTCATAAATCAGAAGAATTAATATTGTCACAAAGTCCATATTATCCCAAACAATCTATAGATTCAATGGAATGCCTATACCATCAGTGTTTTTTCACAACCTAGAATGTACAATACTAAAATTTTTTTTTTTAACTTCAAAAGACCTGAAGAATCAAACTGATCTTGAGAAAGAAAAATAAAGCTGGAGGTATTACAATTCAGATTTCAATAAATATTACAAAGCTGCAGTAATTAAGACACATAGTTGAACAGAACAGAATAGAGAGCCCAGAAATGATCCCATAATTATATGGCCAATTAATCTATGATAAAGGAGACAAAAATATATAAGGGGAAAAGATAGTTTCTTCAATAAATGATACTAGGGAAACTGGATAGCTACATGTAAAAGTATTAAACTAGACCACTTTTCAAAACTGTACACAAAAATAAACTCAAAATGGATTAAATTCCTAAATGTGAGACATGAAACTATAAAAATCAGGAGGAGAACACGGGCAGTAATTACTCTGACATCAGTTATAGCAAGATTTTTCTGGACAGGTCTCCCAAGACAAGGGAAACAAAAGCAAAAACAAGCTAGTGCGACCACATTAAAATAAAAGGCTTTTGGGGTGCCTGGGTGGCTCAGTGGGTTAAGGCTCTGCCTTTAGTTCAGGTCATGATCTCAGGGTCAGTCCTAGGATAGAGCCCCACATGGGGTTTTCTACTCAGCAGGGAGCCTGCTTCTCCTTCTCCCTCTGCCTGCCTCTCTGCCTACTTGTGATCTCAATCTATCAAATAAATAAATAAAATCTTTTAAAATAAATAAATAAATAAATAAAAGGCTTTTGCATAGCAGAGGAAACCATCAACAAAATGAAAAGGCAACCAACCTACTGAAAAGGAAAAGATATTCACAAATGATATATTTGATAAATAGTATTCAAAATATATAAAGAAAAAATACAGCTCAGCACCAAAAAAACAAGCAATCCAGATAAAGTATTGTCAGAGGATCTGAATAGACATTAAAACAAACAATCAAACACCAACAGGCATGTGAAATGATGTTCAACATCACTAATTATCAGGGAAATGTAAATCAAAACCTCACTGAGATCACCTCATACCTGTTAGAATGAGGGGGGGGGGAGGGAAGAGAAGAAATAACAAGTATTTGTGATAATGTGAGAAAAAGGAGACTTTGTGCACTATTGGTGGGAATGTAAATTTGTGAAGCGACTCTGAAAAACAGGATTGAGGTCCCTCAAAGAACTAAAAATAGAAATACCATATGATCAGATAATTCCATTATTGGGTATTTACCTAAAGAAAATGAGGGGCGCCTGGGTGGCTCAGTGGGTTAAGGCCTCTGCCTTCGGCTCAGGTCATGATCCTGGGGTCCTGGGATCGAGCCCCGCATCGGGCTCTCTGCTCAGCGGGGAGCCTGCTTCTCCCTCCCCCTCTGCCTGCTTCTCTGCCTACTTGTGATCTCTCTCTCTCTCTCTCTCTCTCTGTGTGTCAAATAAATAAATGAAATCTTTAAAAAAAAAAAAAAGAAACACTAATTTGAAAAGATACATGCACCCCTATGTTAATTGCAGCATTATTTACAATAGCCAAGATATGGAAACAACCCAAGTGTCTATCAATAGACAAATGGATAAGGAATATGTGATATATATATATATATCCATATATATATATATATATATATATATATATATATACCCATATATACAGAATGGTATAAGGTTGAGATCTTGCCATTTGAGACAAGATGAATGGAACTAGAGGATATTACACTGTCAGACTGAGAAAGACAAATACCATATTATTTCACTCATAAGTAGAATCTAAAACAATTACAACCAATAAATAAATAAATAAAGCAGATTCAGATTTATAAATATAGAGAAGATAATGATGGTTGCTCTTGGGGTTAACCAGGGTGAGTGTCAGGTTGAGCAAAATGGGTGAAGGGGATGGGTGATATAGGCTTCCATGTATGGAGTAAGTCATGGGAATAAAAGGTACAGCATAAGGAATATAGTCAATGATATTGTTAAAGCAATGCATGGAGACAGATGATAGCTACACTTGGGGTATACACAGCAAAATATATAAACTTGGGCAACCACTATGTCATACACCTGAACTAATGAAACACTGTTCATCAACTATACTCAAATTAAAAAAATAATAATAATAAAATAAATAAAACTGGTACTCCATATCTCCTTCAGTCACTCTAGTGACAAGTGACAATATAAAAAAATTCTACTGGGGCACCTGTGTGGCTCAGTCCTTAAGGGTCTGCCTTTGGCTCAGGTCATGATCCCAGCATCAGGCTCCCTGGCTCAACGGGAAGCCTGCTTCTCTCTCTCCCTCTCCCTCCACTGCTTGTGTTCTCTCTCTCACTGTGTCTCTCTCTGTCAAATAAATAAATAAAATCTTAAAAAAACAAAACAAAACAAAAACCTAGTATCAGTAATGGGCTCTAAGGATAAACCAACATTATTACACTTGCCTTTTCATATAAATCCTTTTCTTTCTTCTCCCCCTCCTACTCGCTAATTACATAATAAAGATACAGACATTAAGTTGTTTATTTGTTTAGAAGTAATAAGTCTCATTGATTCTTACATAATCTCATATAACCTCTGATTAAACTATCTCCTGGTAGGTCATCAGTAATGCTTTCTTGGTTCCTATCATTGCAAACTTAGAAAGTTAACCATACTTCCCATCATAACTATTATAATTCCTTTTATTCTTTAGCACTTTAGTGTGACCCCTGCCTCTCCCTTCCTTGACCATTTTTTATACTCTCTCCTTCTTACATTTATGAGGTTCTGTTAAATAAATGGTTTAATTTCCATTGCCTGAATTATGAGTAAGCAAGAGATAAGAGAAGAAATCCAAGGAAACTGGTTATAAGAAAAGAAAAATAATTGAGTACTTGCATTATTCCAGGTGAGATTTTAAGTGTTTTCATTTTGTTTTCTCATCTGATTTTCATAACAAGGCTAGATATTGGTACTAATATTTCCCATTTTATAGGTAAGAAAATTGAGTCTCACTACCTGCAGCTCAAAGCTTCACATTATTATAAGCATATCCATGAATCTGTTTAACAGTTTTATTTTATTTATTTATTTTAAGATTTTTAAAATTTATTTATTTGACAGAGAGAGAAAGTAAGAGAGGGAACACAAGCATGGGGAGTTGGGAGAGGGAGAAGCAGGCTTCCTGCAGAGCAGGGAGCCTGACATGGGGCTTGATTCCAGGACCCTGAGGTCATGACCTGTCCTGAAGGCAGACGCTTAACAACTGAGCCACCCAAGCCCCCCTGGATAACAAGTTTTAAAAAGCATAACTGAGCAAATGTATCCTCATAATGAAAGGGTCAGTATTTGACATTGTTTGTCCCTCCAAGTCCACACTCCACTCATTTGCCTTATTTAGTCTTCCCTGTAGTATCACCACTGACACCAATAATAGTGAAGGGGATGGTGCTTGCCTTGACTGTGGGGCAGTAGTGAAAGTCGTAGGACCCTAGACCACTACTCTTGCCAGGCTGTAGTGAGACACCTTGACCCTAACACCTGGAGTAGTGTTTGGGAAGCCATGCGATGTGGGCAGCAGGAACTTCCTCTGTACCTTGTGCTAAGGAAGACCACATCTATTCACCACAGGAGTCTGTCAGAGGAAGCAGCGGTGAGTGGTTACGGGCTTTCTTATAACTAGGAGGAGATAAAAGTTTCAACTGCCTACATGGTTTTTCCTATACCATTCTGGCATTGGGGTTATGGCATCTCCTTACAGTCTGGTGAGGGTGAAATTGAAGTTGCCCACCTGAAATCTTCTGATGTGAATAGGGACAGGGACACAGGTTTGTGTTTTTTTTAAAGATTTTATTTATTTATTTGTCAGAGAGAGAGAGCGCGCACGAGAGAGCAAGCATAGGCAGACAGAGTGGCAGGCAGAGGCAGAGGGAGAAGCAGGCTCCCTGGTGGGACTCGATCCCAGGACGCTGGGATCATGACCTGAGCTGAAGGCAGCTGCTTAACCAACTGAGCCACCCAGGCATCCCGGGACATAGTTTTGTTTGTTTGTTTGTTTGTTTGTTTGTTTTTCTGTGGTGTTCGCTCAAATTTTTGCCTGAAAGTTTTTCCATTATTGTTTGTTTTGCTAAGTTACGCTATTCCCAGTTTTTGGCTAGAAAAGCAAGCAGGCTTTTAAAAATCTACTCCTGTTGGCATTTTTGTTTGTTTTGCTGGCTTCTTCCATTCCATGTCTAGGATATATGAGACAAAAAGAAAACAAAAGGAACTTATCAATGCATTGTTTTGAGCCCAAAGGTCTGTAGCTAGTGTGTCTTCTTTCATTTTTTTTGGAAGATTCTTATGCTTATATATAATCTTCTGAGTTATTAGTTACACTTAGCAAGAGGAATATGGAAATGTGTATTTCTTTCCTCTTCCTGGAAAAAGAATTCCCTGTCACATCTGTTTAAAAGTGGAGCTTTTTTTTTTTTTTGCTACAATTCTGATACACCATATTTATCTATAATGATATTTTATCTCTCCTAAAGATTGACTTTTACTCCAGGAAAGTGTAATATTTATATTCCTAGTTTCTGATAAATACCCAAGACTATAAATAATGTAAAAGTTACAAAACATTAATAATTTTTCCACATTTGCTGTTTTAGTTCTTTCAGATCTTTATCTCTATAGCAATTTACAAAAAAAAAAAAAAACCTCTAAAACAAACTAACCAAAATATTCTGTGCTTTTAACTGACTACAACTAAGAAAGCTTAGGTTTTAAAAACTATCCACCTCAGAATATGAATGGGAATGAAGAACAAGGTATACAACAGTGTTGTAATAACTGGGAACAAGAAGAGATGAAAGCACACTGAGATTGAGAATTAGTCCCCATTGTAAACAATGATTACTTCTGTATTATCATTTAAAGCACAATATGGCAATTTATTTCTCATCCTGGAGTGCATATCCTTGAGAGCATAAACCTGGTGTCTGGTCTCTGTACCTACAGTGCCAAGATCGGTCCCTCACAAAGAGGTGACTAATAAAAGGCTTGGATGCATTCTCTATATTCTCACATAGTGACTTGTACATTACAAAGTCTAAAACGCTTAAGGAAAGAATGACTGCATGGTATATTGTTTCTTGAAAGAAACACTATTAGAGAAAAACACATTTCCTTACAAAAGACTTAATAAAGTCAATAAAACAGATATTACATCATATTTGTCAAGCACACATCGGCATTGCCCAAGAATAATAAAGTAGATACAATAGACATAAAGCCACATAATTAAAGTAGCTGAATTAATGTCATCTTCTGGAAGAGTACACATTGTTTCTCTATCATTCTATTGTATTTTGAGGCTTAATTTTGCCTGGCCTCAAGAGAACTTTTCTTCCTTAGCCAATAAGAAGCAATTTTACTTTTAAAAAAATTATTACTATAATATAGAGCCTTCTGAAATCATGTTTCTGAATTACTAGTTAATAAAGGTCAGTCATCCAGGAATTTGATTGGTTGAACCTGATTTCATTAGGTATGATATGGTAATACAGGAGATGAAGAAAGCCCATCTTATTAAGATCAGCAATTTGAAAGCCAAGAATCATTTTGGGATAATAGCATGCAGAATTCTTCAAGCTATTGAAGTGTACAGAAGATGTTAAAATAAACCATGGTGCTCTAAATGGAGAATTCATCCTATGCAAGAAAGATGAATTTATGCTAATTGTTCATTTAAAGTGGATAAAATTGCCTTCTACTTTAGAAAGCACTGACCTCATCAGGGATTTATAAAGTTGGAAGCAGAAGAAAGTGACTCTTATTTTTAAATAGCAGAGAACAATAAGGAAAATAAATCAGGGCCCCAACATGCAACAATCAAATGCTAATAAGAATACATTCTAATAAATATCAGGAACATCTATGAAATAACCCTAACTAAATACCAATGGTCACATTTGTGAATTGTACATTAAGTATCTTAGTTCCAGTATGTGCATGTTTTTTTAATTGTGGATTTTCAACAGAGAACATAAAAACATAGTTGAATTAAAAGCAGTAGAGCCATGGCTGGATTGAATTAAGGAGAACCAAGAATGCAGGATCTCTGCCAAATGAGAACATACTGTGTCAGAATTCAAAAGTTGTACTCTCCATTACTTCAAGCACTTTTCAGGAGCAATAAAACTTCTATCTATGATGTTTAGGGGAAAAAGCACAAAAGTACATCACTTTTGAGGGGGAAAAATCACAAACATTTATTTGTTAGCCATCATAAAATCAAGGAACTGCCAAATAAGCACACATGTGAAGGAAGCACACACATAACTAGAAGAAATATATGCAGATATGTTCAGTGGAGTCCTCAACATATTTACTAAATGGGCTCCCACTATCTTATTTACACTATCATCACACTAAAGGATGAAGGTATCAAAAAATCCTTTATGCAAGGCCTTGGTAGAGTACTTAATCTATTCCTTACCTTTTGGCAGATGATAAAAGCAACACTTGGAGTCATAAGAAAGTGTGGCATATTAGTAAAGCAATATCAAGATTTTTAAAAATATATATATTATTCCAGGCCTTTTCTAAAGGGAAAGGAAAACAACGACTTAAGCTATAACTGATTTCTTGAAAACTTTCACAATAAGGTAACAAACAAAAATTAAACTGCTTGCCAAACTTCACAAGCTCCAAAGGAAGTAAATTCAAAGTATTGACAATGTACAGTTGAAGTGAATGGGAGAGCTACATCTCTATTTTTCTCACCTCCTCAGATATCTGCTGTCCTACCATCAAATTACAAGCAGAGTAAAATGACAAGGAAGGCTTTAGATAAGCTTACACTTAAAAAAATCTACTCTGAAGCAGTTCATGATTTTTTCACCATTGCTGGACAAAAGAAGTGTGACATATTTCCATTATGTATATATCTGATTTAGTTCCTTACTACTTTTCCTATTGATATGTATTGTTAAAATGTTAAATTTCCCAAGTGAGGGTATGAATGCACATTGTTATGATAGCCATTGCCTAGTCACAAAAGCTACGTTCCTGTACTATACTGAAAATCAGATTCAGCTTTATTTGAAAAATATTTAAATATTTTGTGGCAAGGAAGGAATAAAGAAGAAAGTAACAGAAAAAGGGAGGATAAGGAAAGAAGACAGAGGAAAGAAGGAAGGAAGAAAGGGGGAAAAAACCACATGTAGATTCTTTAAAATCGTGTTTTAAAAATTAGGAAAAATTACCATGGAAATTATTAGGTCACAGTGTTACCAAATGTGTATGAATTCAAATATCAAATAAAATATTTATAAAGGCACTGCCAAATAAAATATTCATAGCTGCAGTATTATTTACAATAGTTTAAGATATGGAAACAACCTGTCTTTAATTCCTATACTGGAAACACTATGCTCCAACGTTTATGTTAGTGCAATTCAACACAGAAAAAAGAGTTTTATATAATCTTGAATTTAGATAATCTTTTTAAATTCTGTTCAAGAAAATATAATGTCTTGATGTGACTTAAGAGATTCATGGAAATGATAGTTCTTAAACTGCAGTCCCTAGTCATTAACATCCCCTGGGAACTTGTTATAAATGTAATCTTCGGCTTCTACTCCAGACCTATGAATCAGAAGTTCTGGGAGATGACACCCAGGAATCTGTGTTTTAACAAATCCTCCTGATGTTTGGGATATATGTTGAAATTCAAAAGCACTTGTTTAAAACCATATAGAGCTCTGATTTTTAAAGTTACACTCTTGGACACTTTCTTACAATACATGGTGACTGTACAGGAATAGCAAGATTTATGTTCAATCCTTTCACATTTCAAAGACGAAACTCAAATAATTATACTAAGAGAACAGAAGAACCAAAAAATGCTTCATTATGTGTATTTGCCAACATTTTCCATAATTCAGAAGGACAAAAGCAGATAATTTGTCCATTTAGGAAGAAATGGGTTTTTACTTATATAGTATGTTTTCAGGGTTTGTAAATTAACCCTATGTTCCTATGTCTTCACTTGATAGCTGAAGTTTCAAGTGTTTGTGCAAATTAGATAGTGGTAATGGTTAAAATTCAAATAGTTCAATAAAGGCTAGCACTTTTATATATTATCAGTCATTCATAATTTGAGGAAAAACAGAAGTTGAATGAGCCCCGTATTTTATACCATATCAAATCAAAATGGATTAAAGACTTAATGGTAAGATCTGAAGCCATAAAACTCCCAGAAGACAACATAGGGAGGAAGCTTATTCACATTGGCCTTGGCAATGATTTCTTTGGATGGGACACTGAAAGCTCAGGCAACAAAACCAGAAATAAATAAGTGAGACTATATCAAATTAAAATCTTCTCCACGGTAAAGGAAACCATCAACGATATGAAAAAATAATCTATGAACTGGGAGAAAATATTTGTAAGCCATATATCTGATAAAAGTTTAATATCCAAAATATACAAAGAACTCATACAACTCAATAGAAAACAAACAAACAACCTGATTATAATATGGGCAAAGTGCCTGAACACACATAATTCCAAAAATTACATACAAATGAATAACAGATATATACAAAGATACTCAACATCACTAATCCACAGAGAAAAATAAATCCAAACTAAAATATGGTATTGTCTCACACCTGTTAGGATGGCTACCATCATAAAAAAATATAAATGACTGAATGAATGAATGAACGAATGAAGTAGGTTTTGGCAAAGACATGGAGAAAAGAGAACCCTAGTACACTGGATATAAATTGGTGAATGCAAATTGGTACCATTACCTACCATTACAGTAGGGAGTTTGTTCAAAAAACTAAATATAAAGTTAACATATAATCCAGGAATCCCTCTTCTGTGTGTAAGCCCTAGGGAAATGAAATCAGTATTCCAAAGAGGTCATCTGCACTCCAAAGTTTATTGCAGAAATATTCACAATAGTTAAGATATGGTGACAACCTATCACTGGATGAATAGAATGAGAAACTATATATATATATATATATATATATATATATATATATATATATATATATATACACACATATACATACTTATAAGATTTTGCCATTTGTAACAGCATGAATTAACGTGGAGGATATTAAGTGAAATAAGTCAGGTACCAAAAGAAAAAGTCACGCATTATCTTACTTATATGTGTAATGTAAAAAAATAAAAGTCAAATACATTAAAACAGAAATTAGAATGGTGGTTGTGAGTGGCTGGGAGGTAAGGGAATGTGGAGATGTTGGTCAAAGGGCACAAAGATGCAGTTACTAGGATAAGCCTAAAGATATAGTGTGCAGCATGACGGCTGCAATAGATAATTCTTACTAAATAGCAGAAATGTACTAAAAGGCTAGATTTCAGGTGCTTTCACTCATTACACACAAAAATGGTAATTATATAAGCAAATGGTATGTTAATTAGCTTCACTGTAATCACTTCACTATGTATATGAATATCAAATCACCATGTTGTACATCTTAAATATATGCAATTCTTATTTAAAAAATAGTTGAGTGTACCTTTGATAGATATGTTTGAGATCATTCCTTTTTTATAGTAATAACCCTTAAGTGAATAATACATACAAAGACCAAAGTTAGGCATTAAGAAATAATGTCTTTGAAAATAATATTATTAAAAATCTCACTGGTGAATTAGCACATCATCTAAGCACATTTATCAGAGACTGTGTTTCACAGGTACAACACTGGAAAGGAGACATTTTTTTGTTTTCATTTGGTTTAATAAATTCTACATTAATTTATTCAAAATTAATGAGCTGTTTGGGAAACAAAGGAAAAAAGCTAATGTACATTTTCTAGTCTATCAATAATTGCAAGAAATAAGTGAAAATTTAATCACATAAGCAAATGTTTTTATGTTACCATATTAGCCTGAGTTATTATTTTAATTGAAAGTTCAACTGGCAATTAGAAAACTGCATTTTGTAAACTTGGTAAGTCACATTAGCTCTCTGAGCATTGATATTCTGTTTAAAATACAAGGAAATAAACCTAGGTCCTTTAATATCCATATGTGCTGTATAGAGTCCTCAATAATTATGGTGAGTACTTTGGAAGCCACAGTGAGGATAAAGAAAAGGAAAAGACAGAGGAGTCTCTATCCAAGCCTTAATTCAACTTAGCAAGTAAATTTGAATTTAATTATTACCAATGGTAATTTCTATTTGTATTATCTTTTTTATTTCTAAAGTTCTGTACCTTCCTGATACTGCTTTGGTTATTAGAGGTGTTTCATCCAAATAGCATCATGAAAAGTTAGATTCATTTTTTTTAGGATACTTAATGGATTTGGTTTCATGGTTTAGAAAACAGAGTAGGTTGTTTCCTGCCAAATTAAAGGCAAATAAGAGTGTGCTGGGTTTATGTGCACACTCCAATAAAGTTGGTTTCCAATAAGAAAAAACAGTGGAAATTAGCACAAAATTTTAAATATTCTCCTAAGAAAAAAGGCATTTTAAAAAGCTAGCATAGGAGCACCTGGGTGGCTCAGTGGGTTAAAGCCTCTGCCTTCGGCTCAGCTCATGATCTCAGGGTCCTGGGATCGAGCCCTGCATCCAGCCCTGCATCGGGCTCTCTGCTCGGCAGGGAGCCTGCTTCCTCCTCTCTCTCTGCCTGCCTCTCTGCCTACTTGTGATCTCTGTCTGTCAAATAAATAAATAAAAAAAATCTTTAAAAAAAAAAAGCTAGCATAAATGAATACCATAAATCATTCTTGCTGAAATAATTTTAAGAGTAAAGTGTACCATTAACCCCCATAGAGATTAAATTATATATAATATATATAAACGTATATATACATATACATAAATATATATATGTATATACATATATATAAATGTATATATACATATACATTAATATATATGTATATACATATATATAATGGAAATTTTCAAACATATAAAAAGGTTGAAATTATTTTACAGGAAATATATATATATATATATATTTGCAAGAATATATATATATATATTTCCTGTAAAATAATTTTATGGGTATATATATATATACCCATCAGCCAAATTCTATAATTACCATTTTACTGTACTTCTACTAACACATATCTACCCATATATAGATTACTTTATCAAATTATCTTTTTTCTTTACTTTTTGTATGCATTTTAAAGTAAATTATTATAATAATGCAGTTAAATACTTCACTATTCATATTATTGACTGGTATGATATTTATTTACAGTATTTTTTTCTTTTGAGATAAACTTTACAAAAGTGAAAAATTTAGGTGAATATCTGCTGATCTTGACAATTGCCTACACATGTAGCAGATTATAGAACATTACTGTCACTCAAAAAAAAAAACAAACCTCTCAATCCCTCCAGTAATAGCTAACATTCTGATGTTTTTTCCATCATAGATTTATTTCTGTTTGATAAAGAACTTCATATAGAGTCACGCTTTATATACTCTCTGTGTAAGTCTGTGTTCAGTTCATATAATGTTTTAAGATTCATTTATGCAGTTTTGTGTATCAGTGGTGTGTTCCCCTTGATCAATGACAGTATTTCATTGTATGACTATATCACTTTTTTTAAAAAAATGTGTTGTTGATGGATACCTGGGTAGTATTTTACTTGGGCCTAAAATGGATAAAACAGTTATAGACGTTTTTGGATAACTCTTTTTGTAAACCAATGTTTTAATTTCTCTTTGGTGAATACCTTAGAATTGCTTTTGCTTAATGAGGTGTATGTTTAATATTGGGAAATTTCCAGGCAATCTTCCAAAGTAGTGTGCAACTGTATATTCCCACCAACAAGGTATGAGAGTTATAGCCATACCACATTCCTGGCAATTCATGGTAGTGAACAGTCATTTATTTTTATTTTTTTTTATTTTTTAATTCTTTTTAAAAGATTTTATTTATTTATTTGGCAGAGAGAGAGAAAGACCACAAGTAGGCAGAGAGGCAGGCAGAGAGAGTGGGGGAAGCAGGCTCCCTGCTGAGCAGAGAGCCCAATGCGGGGCTCAGATTAAATTGCTTTACATTAAATCTTAAAATCATGTAATTCAATTTCTCTGACTTTGTTCCTCCTCTTTAAGTTTGTAAATTTATACAAAAAATGTGATTCTTAAAAAGCCTGTGGGATCGGGGTGCCTTGGTGGCTCAGTGGGTTAGGGCCTCTGCCTTCCGCTCTGGTCATGATCCCAGTATCCTGGGATGGAGCCCTGCATTGGGCTCTCTGCTCCGTGGGAAGCCTGTTTCTTCCTCTCTCTGCCTGCTTGTGATCTCTGTCTGTCAAGTGAATAAATAAAATCTTAAAAAAAAAAAAGCCTGTGGGATCATAATGAGAATGTCACTGAATCTAAACATCAATTTGGAAGAAGTGACATGTTAGCAATATTGTTTCCCAAGCCATAACCATGGTGTAATATCTATCTCTTCATTCACTTTGTTTTTCTTATTTTCACTTAGCCTTGTTTTTTTCTTTCCCTTCTTCCCTCAGTCCCTTCCTTCCTTCCTTTCTTCCTTTTGAGTAATCTAGAGAGCTTCATATGTGCCTTCAATGTATTCCTAAATTTTATAATACTTTAAGTAGAAATGCTTATTTTTGAGCTTATTTTCTGATTGCTGAATAGAATACAACATGTATTAATTATATAAATTAAATTGTAAGAAAAATTTGCTAAATTTAATTGTGAATTCTAATATTTTTGTCAATGTTTTAACATATTCTGTTAAACAATCATGTCAAAAGCAAATAGAAACAGTTTTACATTTTCATCTTACATCTTTTATTTCATTCAATTCAATCTCATGCTTTATTTCAATCACTAAGGCCATCATATTCTAAATGCTTAACAGAAGTAGAATAGTAGGCACCCCGTGTTTTTCCTAATTTTGTCAGAAAAGCATTTTATATTTCATCATTAAATATGATGTATTCCCAAAATTATTGTAGATGTTCCTTATCAAATTGAGAGTGTTTTCTTCAATTCCATAATTGCTCAGATTTTCTTTGATCACTTATTAGTTTTATCTTAAATGGATGTTTTTTAAAATGATTTTTCTGTGTCTATTGAAATAATCATGTGCTTTTCTCCCTTTATTCTATTATTATAGTGAGTTTGATTGAATCTTTTGAATGTAAATTAGCTTGTGTTTTCATTTTTTAATTGAATTATAAGGCATACCATATACTTCATTCTTTTTTAAGAGTAAAACAATGTTTAAAAAAAAAGCATTTTTAAAAATCATCACCACTATTTAATTTCAGAATATTTTCAGTGCCCTAAAAAGAAATCCTGTAGGAATTAGCAGTCACTCCTCATTTTTAGTTCTTTCATATCATTAGCAACCACTACTAATTTCTGACTTTAAAAGTTTGCCAATTGTGGGCATTTCATAAGAGTGGAATCCTATACTATGTAGTCTTGTGTACTTTCTCCACTTAGCATACCATTTTCAAGATTTATACATATTATAGCACGCATCTATATTTTTTTCCTTTTTATAGCTGAATGGTGTTCCAATATTGGATAAATCATATTTTATTTACCTAATGATCATTTTGTGTTGTTTCTAACTTTGGAGTATTATGAATAATGCTCCTGTGAATATCCATGTACAAGTTTTTGTGTGGATCTGTTGTTTTCTTTTTCCAATTCTGTTGGAAATATACCCAGGAGTGGATATTGCAGGTCATATTGTAACTGTATGTTTAACTTTTGAAAAATCAACAAACTATTTTCCGAAGTTGGTGTATTGTTTTACTTTTCCTCCAGACGTTTTTGAGGGTTTCAATTTTTCCACATCCTCAGCCAAACTTATTATTGTCCATCATTTTTTTAATTATAACCATCCCATCCAAGTGGATTTGTAGACAGAGTACTGTCTCATTGTGGTTTTGATTTACGTTTTCCTAATGTCTAATGATACTGAATATTTTTTCATATGGTTGTTTGCTACTGGTGTATCTACTTCTGAAAAATGTCTTTGGGGTGCCTGGGTGGGTTAGTGGGTTAAAGCCTCTGCCTTCGGCTCAGGTCATGATCTCAGGGTCCTGGGATCGAGCCCCGCATCAGGCTCTCTGCTCAGCGGGGAGCCTGCTTCCCTTTCTCTCTCTGCCTACCTCTCTGCCTATTTGGGATCTCTGTCTGTCAAATCAATAAATAAAATCTTAAAAAAAAAAGAAAAATGTTTATTCAGATATTTTTCCCATTCTTGAGTCATTCATCCTTTTAGTGTTAAGTGAGTAAGCATTATTTATAAAGTCTGAATAAAATTACTGTATCTGCAATTTGAAAATATTTTCTCTAATTTCACGGGTTGTCTTTCATTTTTCTTTTTTAGCATTAGAATGACATACCTGTTTCTATTCACTTACTTTAAAAATAATTTCTTTTTTAGAGCAATTTTAGGTTGAGAGAAAAAGTAAGCAGGAAGTACAGAGTTCTCATATGCTCCTTTTGCCAATGAACAGAGTTTCCCTACTAATGTCTAGTATTAGTACAGTACATTTATTACAATTGATGAACCAATATTGAAGCATCATTGTTACCGATGGTACATAGTTTTCCTTAGGGTTCACCTTGTATTGTGCAATTCTATGGGTTTTGACAAATGCATAATACCAAATATCCACTATTACAGTGTCATATGTAATAGTATAACTAATTTAAACATCCCTTCTCCTCCACCTGTTTATCCTTCTTTTTTCTCCACCTCTGATCAACTGGCAACTGCTATTTTTTTCTGTTTTCATATCTTTGTTGTTGTTTGTTCTTAGAATGTCATATAGTTAGAATTATATAGCATGTAGCTTTTTCAGTCTGTACTCTTTCACTCAGCCATATGTATTAAATTTCCTTCATGTTTATCATGGTTTAATAGCTCATTTCTTTTTATCTATGAATAAATACCCCATTATACAGATGTACCACAATTTGTTTTTTGTTTTTTGTTTTAAATCTGTTCACCTACTGAAGAATCTTGTTTACTTCCAAATTTTGGCAATTATGAATAAAGTTTCTATAAGTACTCATGTTCAGGTTTTTGCATGTACATAAGTTTCAACTCATTTGGATAAATACCTAAGAGTATGAATCACATGCTAAGACCATGTTTAGCTTTACAAAGGTGGGTTGTCTTTTCACATTTTTAATAGTGTGTTTTGAGGCACCCAAGTTTTTAATTTGGTGAAATTCAAATTATCTATTTTCTTCTTTTGTTGCTTGCACTTTTGATGTACTATCTAAAAAATCATTACATACACATCACAAAGATATATACTTATGTTTTCTTATATGGGACTTAAAGTTTTAGCTCTTAAATTTAAGTCTTTGATTAATCTAGAGATAATTTTTGCTTCAAAAATCACTTGGCCAAAATTTTGTCAGTGTAGGGTTTGTATTTGTGAATGTTATATTGTGGAGACCCTGGATCCTATTATATTTCTCCAAAGCATGTTGTGTGTATTTGCTTTACTTATTTAGGAAGTAATTTATTTGGATAGAATTAGAACTGCAAACCCCCCCAGATGTCACTTCGAATATTAGGTCAGTTCCTTAATCTTTAGCTGTGCTACTTGGAATCATCCTCACTAGGCTTTAGAGATCAACCAGAGATACTTGGTAGGACTGGTTTATTCACAAAATTTGTTCCCCCATCTCTGACTTGCTCCTTTCAATGATTCCCTTCTCCCAGTTTCAGCTGTTACAACTGGCTCAAACTTGAGTTCTCTGGTATTTCAGGCCAGACAGATAGTTGATTTTCTGTCAGCCCCTCCATGCAGAACTAATTTCAGTCTTCCCTCAGGCTAAATCTCATTTTAAAATGGAAACTTCCTCCAATTACTTCCTATTCCAAGTGTTGAGTGCCCTCTAAAATGTGCCAGTATTGTTTTGTTCTCAAGTACTTCCAGTTGTTTTGGTATTTTTGTTCAGTTTATAGTTGTTTAAGTATTATATTGGTTTTGTAGAAGCTTAACTGGCAACATCAGAGGTGGAATTTTCACATGCAAATTGAAGTTATTAAAATTATTCTTCAACTCTTTCACTTAGTTCTACCTTTTCTTATTGGGTTCTATGGGTCTTAAATCTCTTGTCTTCAGTTCAGCCTGTATTTAGGCTTACTTAAATTTCCTTAAAACATTCTGCAACATAAATTTTCCTTAAAGGGATCCATTCATTGACATAGTCATCCATTCAAGGAGTTTATAGTGATGATAATATTTTCTTTGAGAGTAGACCTTTTGTGTTCTTATTTAACTCTGCTCAAAAGTATAGTTGTGGCTTTCCTCATGATTTCAAATTTCTGAGAACCAAATTCTCTTTACAATACAAGTAAATTAAAAGTGAGTAAGACAATAATTTTCATAATAAGAATTCTTACGGTTTGAGAGAAAGAGAGAAAATGAAAAGCAGAGTACTTTTTCGGGACTGATAAATCTTTGCTGCCTGAATTATTGTAACTTTTATTTGTATCACATTCACATTTTCTTTTAAGCATGCAAAGGATTTATATTGCATTTTATGTGGCCTTTGCAACCACAGCCCTTTCTACCCACAATCAATTTAGAAACCATTTAAATATGGAGTCTCCAAATTTGATAACTATCTAACATAACTGCAGATATTTAATTTAATGAGTCAACACATAGCTTCATGTTCTTTTAAGAAATGCCTGAATTAACTGAAAGGAGACCCTGTATAATGGAAGGCAGCCCATAATTATGCAATGAGGGAAACTATCAAACTGTACTCTTGCTAGGAAACTGATCTTATCTTTTGATAAAAATCTAGAACAGGATGCCAGCCTTTCAAATGGGCAGATCTAGAACAAAACTCCTTCCCATAGCAATGAGATGAGAACAGCAGTCTACATTTTATAAAACAGGGAAAGGGAGATGTTCCTGTTGGGTCCATGGTCAAAGGAGCGAGACTGATACAAAGCGAAGGTCAAGCAAAGCTTTATTTCGTGCCAAGCATTGAGAATCAAACTGACAGGCCAGGGCCATCTCTTGCAAAAAGGCGACCCCTCCCAGCCTCACAGACTAACTTGTATAGAGCAAAAGCCATGTGATTGAGCCTGGCCACACACAGGTGGCCAGTTGAATTACAATTCACCCTATAGTAGCTATTTAAACTAGCCTATCACTCTGGTCAGAATTGGCGCCCAAAAGGCAGGGCCCACATTCTTCGGTGGTTAGGGAGGTGCTTTCCTGATTGGATGTCTCTGCCTGGCTTGACTCATCCTTGTATTCTGGGCTCTGTTACCTCCCCCTGACCTGACACGTCCTGGTATATGGGCTCTGTTATCAGGGGCTGGTCAGTCATATTTTACTGGTTTCCTAGACTTGTTTCTAAGTAAGTTCCTCTGGGGGGTCAGGGTCAATCTAAGTTTACTACATAAACAACAAAATGGCTCACTCTGGCTAAGTAGGCCCTTACATTCCTAGATGGGAAAAAAAAAAAAAAAAAGAATAGAACAAAGGTTCAGTTTTCACTAGATGTGATGCCATTGCAAAGATCTTTGTAAGTTCACACAAAAGCAACCAAAGCTAATGAAATACAGTTTGACCCTTGAATAAGCTAGGAGTTAGAGGTATGAACTCATGCATAATATAAAATCACATATGATTTTTTACTATCCAAAAAGTTAACTACTAATAGCTTACTGTTGACCAAAATCTTATCAATAACATAAACAGTTGATTAATCTATACCTTGTATGTCATATGTATTATATACTGTATTTTTACAGTACAATAAGCTAGAGTGAATAAAATGTTATGAAGGAGGAATAACGAAGTAAAAATACATTTATAGTACTGTACTGTAGCTATAAAGGAAAAAAAAACCCTGAGTGTAAGTGGGCCTGTGCAGTTGAAACCTACATGGTCCAAGGGTCAGCTGTGGTAGACACAATGTTTGCTTTTAAGGTCTAAAATTCAGAAATGAGGGGAAAGACTGACACTCTTCTATACAGGAACATAAAAACATTCAGGTGGATAAAGAAGGAAAAGATAAAAAGCTTTTGGACAGCAAAGGAAATATTCAACCAAAAGACAACCAACAGAATAAGAGAAGATATTTGAAAATGATATATCAGATAAAGGGTTAGTATCCAAAATCTATAAAGAACTTACCAAATTCAACATCCAAAGAACAAATAATCCAATCAAGAAAAGGGCAGAATACATCAACAGACATTTCTGCAAAGAAAACATCCAAATGACCAAGAGACATATAAAAAAGTATTCAACATGTCTTGGCATCAGGGAAATACAAATCAAAACCACAGTGAGATACCGCCTTACGTCAATCAGAATGACTAAAATTAACAAGTCAGGAAACAACAGATATTGGAGAGAATGTGGAGAAAGGAGAACCTTCCTACACTCTTGGTGGGAATCCAAGTTAGTGTAACCACTCTAGAAAACAGTATGGAGTTTCCTCAAAAAGTTGAAAATAGAGCTACCCTATGATCTAGCAATTGCATTACTGGGTATTTACCTCAAAGATATGAATGCAATGATCTGAAGAGGCAACTGTACCCAAATGTTTATAGCAGCAATGTCCATAATAGCCAAACTATGGAAAGAGCCCAGATGTCCATCAAGAGATGAATGGATAAAGAAGATGTGGTGTATATATATAAAATGGAATACTATGCAGCCATCAAAAAATGAAATCTTGTCATTTGCAAAAACATGGTTGGAACTAGAGGGTATTATGCTAAGTGAAATAAGTCAATTAGAGAAGGACTCATATGATCTCACTGATACATGGAATTTAAGAAACAAGGCCAAGAATCATAGGGGAAGAGGAAACAAACAAACAAACATGAAACCTGATGAAACCAGAAAGGGAGACAAACAATAAGAGACTCTTAATCTCAGGAAACAAACTGAGGATTGCTGGAGGGGAGGTGGCTGGGGGAATGGGGTGGCTAGGTGATGGACACTGGAGAGGGAATGTGTTGTGGTGAGCACTGTATATTGTATAAGACTGATGAATCACAGACCTGTAACCCTGAAACAATACATTATATGTTAAAAATAATTTTAAAAAAAGAAAAAAAATTTATGAAATGTTCACTTCCTTTGGAGATTGGCTTTGAAACACACAGGGGATCTGTGCATATTTTAGACTTCAAGGACTAAAGAAGATAATCCAGGCAATGAGAGAACAACTTCAGCTAGCCACACTTGCTAAGCGTTTCACAACATTACTTTGCTAGTTGCTGTTACCAAAACTGTACGATAAATTACCTGCAGACATTCTTCTCCTCTTTTCAAGCTTAGTTTTGTGAACCAAATATAGTTTGTAGCTGAGATGTGAATTCAGTCTTCCTCAAAACAAACAAAGAAACAACACACACACACACACACACACACACACACACAAAAGAGTGCTTTGCTGATTTAGGACACCCTGAGTTAAACAGGGGTAAAACTCAATTTCTCAAATATGTCTCACATGCTAGTGCCATGTTTGACACTTCTCTCACACATACATGCACATGTACACACACACACACACACACACACACACACACACACAGAATGCCGTGATAATTAATAATTATCTTTAAGAAATGTGGCATATTTTATTTGTTTCTTACAGACCTGTAATATTGAAGAATATATGAAAAGATTTTGCATCAAGGAAAGTTGTTAAAAGACTGCCTGCATTTATCCCTTCCTTCCTTTCTTCCCTCCTCCCTCCCTCTTTCCTTTCCTTCCTTCCTTTCTTTCATACCTTTACCTTCCCACCAAAATAACATTCATTAACATAAAACAACCTCTGGGACACTTTTTAAGAGCACAGGTACAAAAATATTGAAATAGATATAAATCTAAGAGTAATGTATTCTAGCTGACTATCCTCCTCCCCAAGACCCCAGTGCTCAAAAATAAGCCAAATAAACATCTGGTCATGATCAGCTTGCTGCTCCAGAGACTTAAGGTGGTACATCTGAATAAGCACATTCCTTGACCATTATGGAAGAGTGAAATAATATGAATATTTAATGTGACCCTTCAGAAAATGTAAATAGGGAATTCCATTTATGAGACAAAAACATGTCCTTGAAACCCTTTCTGTTGGTGTATTTCTGCAAGTCCAATTTATGGACCAAGACAGGTTTTTTTTTTTCTTTATCTTTTTTTATCTTTTTCTTCCTTTATCTTTTTTCCACCACCCAGTCAAACCCTCATCTCTTCCTGCCCATGTAGAATTACCATATGTCTCCATAAAAAGTTTGTGCACTGTGTAAGTTCTTACCTCACAACTCTTTTCCAACTTTCCCAGATAGACTCCATCTCATTCTCTCCCTATGTATGTAAATATATATCAACTTATTTCCAGAAGCCTGTTCCTGGCTGTTATCCCCATTCTAGAGCCACCTGGCTATGAGAGGAAAGACAATTACTTGAGGTGAGGATAGGGAGAAGCTGTAACAATTCAGGTATGTTCTAATACAAGCAACCTTCAAACCTTTGATTAAACATTTACTGAATAATGACTTAGAATGTTGTTTCAATTAGTATTACAATGGGTAGAGCATTATTTTAAAAAGCATTTTATTTGAAAATATTTTATTTACTATTTAGTTGACAGAGAGAGAGAGAGAGAGTGCAAGCAGGGAGAGCAGCAGGCAGAGGGACAGGGAGAAGCAGACTCTCCACTGAGCAGGGAGCCTAATGTGGAGCTTGATCCCAGAACCCCAGGATCTTGACCTGAGCTAAGACAGATGCTTAACTGACTGAGTTACCCATGTTACCCTAAAATAAATCATTTTAAAAGAGAAATAAAGGGTGCCTGGGTGACTCAGTGAGTTAAAGCCTCTGCCTTCGGCTCAGGTCATGATCCTGGTCTCCTGGGATTGAGCCCCACATTGGGCTCTCTGCTCCGTAGGGAACCTGCTTCCTCCTCTCTCTCTCTTTGCCTGCCTCTCTGCTTACTTGTGATCTCTTTCTGTCAAGTAAATAAATAAAATCTTAAAAAAAAGAGAGAAATAAAAAGAATCCAAATAATTAGTATGATAGATCAAACGGTGAAAGGTAAAGTCCTCTGAAATAAGAAGATATACATCTTACACATCTGAAACATTACATAAGCATCCACTACAGAGAGAATAGATTGCTTTGAGTAACTTAGGTCCAGTGAACCCTAAATGGATTTGGTACTGATTTCTTTCACAAGATTTCTCTTTCACTGATTTCTCTTCACACATTTCTTCAACAAGTGATCTCATGCTGGTGGTCATGAGTTCCAAATCACAGGCCACCCTGATCTCTAATCAATTTGATTCTCAAACAGTGGTTGAAAGTCAAGAGCTAGCGAGATAGGGGTTGCCTTTACTGGAAGTTGTGAATTTCCTCTGAGCTCTTTTGTGATAAATACCTATTTTCCCAGGGTGAAATGTCTTTTGATTATATTTGATTGTGATGGTTTTAGCTTTCAGAAGTGAAACAATATTGTTCCCAATGATGTTGAAAGCATATAGAATCTTTATATCTCATCATTGGTTCATTCAGTAGTATCTTCTTCTACTTTATAAAAAAAAAAAACAACAACCCATACACACATTTAGGTTGTGTGTGTGTGTGTGTGTGTGCACATGTGCTTGTTCATCTGTTTTTTGTTTTTTTTTAAGATATGATTGGTGGCTTTGCTTCACGCCACTTGATTTCATGGAAATTTTCATTTGTATAGGTTCTGTAATTTGGCAGTGGCAAAGAGATAAATGTAATCCTTATATCAGAACTTGGCCTGTCCTTACATTATCTTCTCTTGCTAAGTCTTCCCTTGCTGAGTGTTCTTCCCTTCTCTTGTTGAATCTCAGTGTAAATTTGTGATATCCCAAATTAGGAAATAAAGAAGATCTTGAGAGTGACAGCACCTCAAGAAAGTTATATTTATTGTGATGCCATAAATCAAGGCTCTGTTCATTTTTGGAAGTACTTTTAAAAATTGTTTCTTTATCTTCAAACCATAAAAATTAAAATAGCAAATTACTAGTATCATGTGGAATTACTGCCAGAAATACCTCATATCATGTCAATTCATCTCTAATATTCAATCTGCCTTCTATGATTCTTATGGCCCTCTAGTGACTAGCACAATCGTGTAAGAAAGAAAGGTCATAAAAGAATGAGGGTGCTATGCTGTGTTTAGGAGGCAGGGGGCCATAAATTATTCAGATGTCCTGAACTGAAGATCATTCTTCGTGAGAAATAAAATTTATGCATATAAAATACATAAATCCATATTTTAAGAGGTAGTACATCACATTTTTGATGACACCAGGTTTTAAAACCAATGTGCCTAGCTTAAAAACCCTACGATACCTTCTACAAGGCATGCAACCTGAGGCAACTTATGGATGCTGTCTGTGCCTGAGATTTTTCATGTGTGAAATGAGGTAAAAATAAAAATCAGTTATTTTTTTGCAAGGAGAAAAGAGATCCAAGTGTGTGAACACACTGTAAACATTACCTGAACATAGTATGCACTATTTAGGTGTGAACTGTTCTCATTGGTCTTTCTGTTGTTATAGGGAGGTTTGTTGATATTGTTGTTGTTCTTTTATTATTCCATATCCTATTCCAGGATTTTTATACGTTAAAAAAATCACCATATACACCAAAAATCTCTGATGAAACATGAGAATAACCTTTGTGTGGATGTGAAGAAAATCTGTCTATGCACATTGACTGACCTCCAAACTTATGCTTTTCCTCTCACTTATAACCCAGATAATATAAATATTTCAGAATCATCAATAAAATACATCAGATTTCATATGTTAAAATAGTCCTTAAATCTCCTTAATCTTGAACCATCCTCTGAATATATTTTTGCCAAAAATATTTCACAATCGAATGTGTTGAAACACATACATTTTATCGTTTAAAATTCCACTAAATCTTGACCTTCAATACTTGCATCACATTAACCTTTGAATAGCAAATTACAGAGACATCTGGAAGCATGAAACAGTAATATTCACTCAAAGTACGAATTGTGTAGTATATAACATATTTTGGAAGAACTAAAATTGCTAAAAGCTACATATTTAATTATGCATGACCTGAATACTTTTGGAACAAATTTAATGTGTTCAAATAAGCACTGTTTCAAAGAGTACTTTGGAGCAGAAATGTAAACTGACATCCCCTTTTGTGACTTATTTTCTTACTCAATAGAACTTTACTTCTAAAAAGGAACATGAAAAAGATCCACTTAGTAGGGCACTGTTATTAGAAAAAAATGCAAATGAACAACTAAACTTCATTGCACAAATCAAGCTGCCTACTCTCCTGGGCATTATTCAGGGCTTGGTTTAATATTTTCCTAACATTTTAAGAGTTTTTCCAATTAAATATTAATACTTTTCTCAAAGAGAAAGAGAGATTTATTATTCTAAAGAGATGGTAAAAGGGAGGGATAGTGATCTGTGTCAGCAGTTAGAATGAGGGACTGAAGAAAAAGCTTCATTAAGGAAAACATGCTGAGCCTACTTTCTCTAATACACCAAAAAGTCACATGTAGAAGTTCGTGTTTAACTGTATGATGGAATTAATCTATATGGTTTCCAAATGACTGACTATATTGGGCAAGAAAGTCCTCAAATATAATATTAAATCATTAGAAGCTCAAGGAGATACTACAACATCTAAATGTTTGGTGTATATTTAAAAAAGTAAACACACATATATACACAAACAAAAAATTTCAGACTTATTAGGTATCTTCACATCTCAACTTTCCTTGCTATTCAGAGTGCCCACATGAGAAACCTAATCTCACATTAACAGCTACTGCATTTAATTCCATGTTCTGTTCTGCAGTGGACCTGAAGCCATTGAGTTCCATGGGTTGAGAAATCTCATCTAATTCTCTCCTGGGGATATGTTGTAATGAGCTGCCTTGACCAAAGACACATCCCATTCCTGAGGGTACCCTCCATCAATGTATAAAGACCTGGCCCCTGAGTCTGATTCTCTTGAAATCTCTGAAAATCTCTGAAAACCTATTCCAGCTTCAGTGTCCTTCCTACTTAAAATGGCATAAACATGTTGGGACTTCATTGCAGTGCAACATCTCCCTTTGTTCAAACCTACTTTATTTACTTCTTCAGTAATGGTAATCCTGAGAGCATTCCCCAATAAACTTATTGCATTAAAATAGTCACATAGGAGTTGGTTCTTAGAGAACCCAAATGTGTGGTATCTACCATTCTTCCTGCCTCACTTTTTAACTGTGACAATGAGGCTCTTACTTGAAGTAGCTATAACTTTCCTCTGTCTCTCCTGTCTGCATGCACATAGTGTGCCTCTGTGCCTTGTCACTTACTGTGGCTTTCTAACATAACTCAAGTTAAGTTACAGTGCAACTGCCATTTATGTCAAGATAGGACAGGCTACCTTGCCTAACAAAGAATCTCCAAATTTCTGTCATTTAAGAGTATAACATTGAATTGCACTATTGCACAGCACTTTTTCCTCCAGAATGGGAATATGTTCTCTTGTTCTTAACTGTTTATTCAGGTATCTGGGCTACCTCCATCTTGTACTTATGCATTCGCTTCCAAAGTTACAAAGACAAAGGGAGAAAAATGTAGGAGGCAAGATTCCTTGAAACGGTCTTTTGCCCCATAGTGACTGATACTATTT
>PISX010007655.1:0-87565 GCA_004024625.1 Mellivora capensis | reverse complement strand
GGGGGGGGCCAGGTGGTGGGTATTATGGAGGGCACGCATTGCATGGAGCACTGGGTGTGTTGTAAAACTATGGATTCTGTTACGCTGAAAAGAAATAAAAAAAAAAAAAAGAAAGAAAAGAAAAGTAGAATATTATTCACGGTGGAAACAGCCAAACATTTTGACTAGGGTCAGATCATAGAGCCATAAAAATAGTGAATATTTTAGCTTTTTAAAAGATAATTTATTTATTTATTGAGAGAGAGAGTGAACGTGGGTGGCGGTGGGGGGAGATGGAGAAGCAGACTCCCCACTGAGCAGGGAGTCTGATGTGGGGCTCTATCCCTGGACCCATGAGATCATGACCTGAGCTGAAGGCAGCTACTTAACTGACTGAGCCACTCAGGTGCCCATAAACATTTTAGTCTTAACTAAAATTAAATTTCAGTTTTAACTAAAACATGTTTTAACTATGATGTAATAGAAAATGAGGTGCAGTTCATTGAAACTAAGGTTTAAAGATCTCAGAAAAAAGGAAGACAGTCCTGTATTTGGGTCACGGGGCATAGACTTGCCCCTTCTTAAGCAATTCTTTCCTTGTCTGGAGAATATTTTATTTTATATGAAAACTATCCTCTTAAATTTTTCAGTGTATAATATAGTATTGTTAACTATAGATGCAATATTGTAAAGCAAATCTTTAGAATTTAATCATCTTGCATAACTGAACTTTCACACCCATTGAATGTATTCCGAGTTTGAGCAAAAGTTTATGGCATCAAAGAGGTTATTTATTAAAAACAAATAGCAGTTTTAGTGTTCTGGAAATATTTCTTCCTAGTAATCACATTCAGTATTAGTTGTGAACATCATAGAAAAACACATTTTTCTTTACCCATGAATTATACAATGGCTAGTACTATCTATGGTTATCTCTGTGTCTTTTATAGTATTTGCTTGGGAACATTACACTATACATGTTAGGTGCTCTTTCATAATAGAAGGAGAAAAAAGAAATAAAATATTCCTCTTCTGTATCTTGATTTCCAAACCTGACTCTTCTATAACTTGACATTCCAACCCTGACTCTAATTCCTATAATCACTCATTAAAATAGGAATACTGATAAAGAGAATTTGAAATTATTATAAATGACTTTAAAATAATCTAATTAAGAGATACAGTCTTTTTTTTGGAGGGCGTAGCACTCTAATTCAGCTTTTCCTTTTCCTCTTGTGAATGTATTTCACTTATGAAATTTATTTTATTTCAATTTATTTCATTTACTGCATTTATTTCAAATTATGTATTTGACCTCTTCAATATTTAAAGAATGACAACAATGTTCTTGTATTTTAATGTTAGTATGTCTGAACAAATTTGTGGCTATTTTTTCATGAGTAAGAAACAAAAGACTATATGTAAGTATATTCCTTGCTTTAGTTTATTTTTGTAAATGCCTTCATTTTAACACTGTGAATACAAGAATATACCTAATTTTAACATTAGTCTTCACATTACCATACATAGATAGATAACAGGTAAATAGATGATAGGTAGATAGATTGATACATAGAGAGATAATAGATACATGGAAAGAAGAAAGGAAGGCAGGCAGGCAGGCAGGAAGGAAGGCAGGAAAAGGAATAGAAGGAAGGAAGGAACTAATGGCCATCATTCAATCACTCTATCATTTCCATGTTTCCTTACTTAAATTTTAGTACTTAATTGTCCCCATGTGTCAGCCTTCCTTTAATGTTTTCAAACAGTTCTTAAAGTATTTCGATTTTTTTCTTCCCTACTTTGCTATTTCATCCACAGGACATTATCTAATCCTAATTTTCTCCTGGTTATGTATCAGAGCAGTCATCTCTTGAATATATCCATTTCTTTTCCTAATATTGCTAATCTAGAGCAATTTCTCATGTTTTCCAAAATTTTAAAATCTCAATGCCTTTGTATCTCATTTTTGAGGAGCACTTGAAATAATTATTTTAATGCAAGAAGCTATCTAAAGTAAAATCTCATGATAATTATGTATCTATAACTTTGGGTTAAATTTACTCCTATACGTACAGTCCTATATAATTACCCAAGTGTACAAAGTGCAGATAGATTATCATGTAGCATCTGATGGCTGCCCTTATGCTGCAAAGTGTGTTTTCAGAAATAATTTCCTGCCACATTCCTGACTGTATTTGCAGCCTGAGTTGATCCCCTTCCCTGCTGTTTTCTGATCTGCCCCTGGGTTAGGAACAGCCCCAGCAGACAGACTGGCTCATGCTACCTGCTGCTCAGACACAGATTAACTCACTACCAGCCATATGGGCTAGCGACTTCGTAAATTCCTCTCCTTTTGCTTTTGGCTCTTAGGAAAGCTAATGGACAGTTTTCTGGTGGAAAGAAAAACAACCTGGTGGCGTGCAGGCTGGGCAGTAATCACCTGCGTCCCACACAACTGGCACCTCCATCTGCCTTTCAGCAGCTATTTGTGTGAAGGGAACAGATTACTGCTTTCGGTGCTACTCCAGCCCTGTTGGCCATAGCCATTTGCCTTAATTAGAAAGTCAAATGATTAAACACCTAATTCATATTTATATTATTTACGATAATTACTGGCTGCATATATTGTTTAAAAGGGTCTCAAAGTGTTTCTAGAGTTAAAAGAAATATAAATTATTTTGATCTATTGGCAAGTGTATTCATACATCTATGCTGATTCCTATAAATGTAAATATAAGTTCGAACGAACAATGTAATGAAGTTGTAAGATGACAGTCTGTAAGTTTCTGGTCTGGGTTCATCATGACTTAGCTTCCTTTCTGCGCCTTAATCCCCTCTGAAATATCTGAGTTGATGAAAGTAAACTGTAGTAAAGCATAATCATGAAACATAGTCATTTCAGCTTAAATACCATTGTTAAATATTGGCTTTTTGGAACTCCAAAACAAAGGTTAACAAAGAATCTATTCTAAATCTAAAAAATAGTAAGTATTTTTCACTAGCAAGAGATTAATAACATGATCATAATGTTAATAAATCCAAGTGGTTTGCATTGCATCAGTCTTCAACTGATCTCGATCTCTGTTCCCCCAAATTAGCCTTTTGTTGGTTTTACAGATAGAATAATAGAAATCAAAGAAATGGCTTTAGAGTAATAACTGATTAAAAATCTTTTATTTCATAAGAAAATTTTCCTCGGGTAGAGGTATAACTTTCTCAATCTTTTGGTGACATAGTGGGTTATAAACTTGGATAATTAATTTTTAGTGTTTTGTGAAGGTGATAATCTGGAAGTGATACAAATAAGTTATTTCTAATAGTTAACCTTTTATTAAATCTCTCATTTCCTCTACACTCAAGAATCCCATGAATGCATTTTTAGAAAAAGATGAATATTCTGTTATGTTACTGAAATAATCTCTCAGCTTGAATGCTTTTTACATGAACATGTATAAAACTGTGTTTTTAATTATTTTTTTATGTTTTATTTTGTCTTTTATTTGAATAATGCTGGCTATTAAAACTTTGTGGAAGTACCATTAATGTTAATTTGATACTGATTTCCATAGGCAAAATCAATATTATAATATCAACACTTACTATAATTTATTTGTTATATAATTCATATGGTTTTACCTATGTTATATGTTGTATGATGTTTGTTAAATTATATGCATGGTGTGTCTAAATGTGTGTGTATAACAGTGCATTTTTGGCCAGGTATATAGTCCTTCAAAAAGACTGGTATATGCTCAAAATCAATCATGCATTGTGTCTAATGAAAATGTATTTTGCTATTCTCTCCACTCTTTATTTTTAAATATTTAATAAAAATGGGAAGCACATCTTAATTGACCTTGTCTACCACTGGGACATTGGATTATTAATTACAATTATAAATCTTTAATTGTTGTATGATTGAATGGGAGCAACCAAGAACAAAGGACACTTTAGGGTCATCTTATTATAATATTAGGAATTATTACACTTGCCTAGTACATTAGAATTTAGAACAAGTGAATTAATTAGTGAGAGAATAAATGAACTGAAAATACTTATTAAAGACAGACCACAGTGAATTTTATGAACAGTAATCCAAGATAAAATTTATTGGGTCTATATTTATTTTAAAACTACATATGATATTTTCACTAAATTGCAAGGAGCTGTCATTGGTTAAAATTTGAAATTGACCACTGATTATATATTATTTTAAGAAATATTGATATTCAAAAATAATCTACAACTTTTCTGTGTGTGTGTGTTTTTATTGTGTGTATGTGTGTGTGTGTGTGTATCTTTGAAAAGGCAAGCACAGGTTCCAAAGGCATCACTTAAGCCAAGTCACCAAATCTGGACTTAATATCTAACCTAAATGCATTTTCAACCTTCTACAAAAAAACTAGTCAGTCAGGAATTTTCTGATCAAGCTGAATTAGGTCATCTGTCACAGGGACCCTCTCTATCACCCAAAGGAAGACAAGGTAATCTGCATAAAAAGAGCCCTGCTCTTTCCTATAAGGGAAGGTGACCTTGCCTGGAGCAATCCTTTGTTTCTCTTGCTCATAACTTCTTGCCCCATCTTCCTTCCCATAAAAAACCTTCCATTTTGTACAATTCCTTGGAGCTCCCGTCTACTTGTTGGATGGAATGTTTCTCAATTCATGAGCCACTTAATAAAAACCAAATATATATGCATATATATTTTAAATAATAAAATAGTAAATATACATATAATCTCCTACTGGTTCTGTTTTTCTAGAGAATTCTGACTCATGCAAACTTATAATTACCCCAAGGCTGGAATGACCAGCCTCGTGTTAATTCTGAGAAAAGGAGAGTGAGCTTTTTAATAATTCAGTTTTGGTTTTTTTTAAGATTTTCTTTATTTATTTGTCAGAGAGAGAGAGCACAAGCAGGGTGAGAGGCAGGCAGAGGGAGAAGAAGGCAGAGAGACAGGCTCCCTACTGAGCAAGGAGCCCAATGTGGGAATTGATCCCAGGACCTTGGGATCATGACCTGAGCTAAAGGCAAATGCTTAACTGACTGAGTCACCCAGACATCCCCACTTTTTGTTTTCTGTCTAAAAACTGTTAGTGATGGAGTGCCTGGGTAGTACATTTGGTTAAGAGTCGGACCCTTGGTTTCTACTCAGGTTGTGCTCTCAGGATTCTGAAATCCAGCCCCTGTGTCTGGCTCTGTGCTCAGCATGGAATCTGCTTAAAACTCTCTGCCTCTGCTGTTCTTGCTCTCTCTCTTTCATAAGTTTATTTATTTTTTTTTAAAGATTTATTTATTTATTTATTTGACAGAGAGAGAGAGAGAGATCACAAGTAGGCACAGAGGCCGGCAGAGAGAGAGGGGGAAGCAGGCTTCTTGCCGAGCAGAGAGCCTGATAGGGGGCTTGATCCTCGGACCCTGATACCATCTCCTGAGCTGAAGGCAGAGACTTAACCTTCTGAGCCACCCAAGTGCCCCTCTCTCTCTTTCAAATAAAATAAATAAATCTTTAAAAAAATTAAAAAACAAAAATAAAAATTGTTAGTGATCTACTGCTTAAACTTAGCCAGTTTATTGGTTCTCAAGGTATTTTTACTTTGACTTATTGATTAATACTTTAGGTCAAAAAAACACTGCATTTTCTGGTTTCAATAAGAAGCTCAGATCACTTTCTGTTTGGAAACCTTTCCTCAATTTCCAGGAGATTTTTCTGATAGAAGTCATGCGTTCTCCCTTTTGCAAGCAGCTTGCCCTGGAGCACACTATTATAAGCTTCATAAACTGTCTCACCTGCATCTTTTGTGCCCCTTTATGCATGGACTTTCACAAAATTAATATCAGGGAATTTGTAGTAGCTCAAAACTGGACCTCATTCTTGTGTTAAAAAAAAAAAAGCCATATAACAAAAATAGAGGACTTAAGTGTTTGTTCTTAATAAGTACTCAGAAGAAAAAAAAAGTGCTCAGAAATATTCAATAGAGGAGTGTGAATAAAGTCATAAAAAGGTAAATATTTTTATCTGGCAAAAAAAGACTCCTCTTTCAACCCATCTTTGTTGTGATAAAAGAGCTCTTAAGTAAGTAAATAAATCCTTAACTTGAGCTTCAAACATTTATGTGGGAAGCTATGGATGGAAGGAAGGAAGACAGATCACAGAAAATCACATAATACAAGACTTTCATGATTAAAGAAAATACTATAATGAAGGGCTGTCAGTTCAGCTTGGGGTATTGGATGGGTTGATAGTGTCCATGGGTAAATTGGGCTTGCTACCGGGGTCTCTAGGAGATGAGGTTGCTGACTGCTCTGAAGTCAGAAGGGGTGTTTCTGACTGGGCTTCACATTCAAGTTGGGCTGTTGGCTGTGTCCTGTGGCCAGGTGGAGTCACTAGCTGGATACTACATTCACCTCTAGTCACATCTTGATCATAGGCTGTGTTCCCTCACAGGGTTGTACACCAGTTGGACTCTGCTATTGGGTGGTGGCTGTGGGCTGAGCTCCACAATTGCTCCTGGTCAGATGGGATCTCAGGCAGCGCTGTGGCTGGACTCTGTGTTTAGAAATTGGGTGGGGCTACAGGTTGTGCTTCATGATTAAGTAGATCTCTGTGTTTCACTACTGGGCAAGGTCATTGGCTAGACTTTCTGGTATAGAGGGGCCTTCAGCATTATCTTGCAGTAGGGTGGAGCTAGAGACTGTGCTCTGCATTCCCAAAAGGCCACTACCCAGCCTCTTTCAATGGGTGGAGCTGCAGGTGATGCTTCATGATGGGTGGAGTCACTGGCTGGAGAGGAGCCTATCATGAAGAGACGATAGGCTTTGTTCAGCAATCCAACAAGACCATAGCCTGGGTTCTGATACATGGCAGTATCATAGGCTAGGCTCTGAGGTTACCCAGGGTCACGATTCAAGCTATTTGCTTATGCAAGGCCAGAGGCTATACTTAACAGTTGGGTAGAGCTGCTGGCTTGGCTTTTTGCCCAACTGGGGCTTTAGGATGGGTTCTGTGGTTGCCTGTGTTCTCTGGCCAGGCTTCCTGGTTGGAAAGGACTAAAGACTATACTAGACAGTTAAATAGAGGGGCAAATTTGTGTCCCTACCCAGGTAAGCCATAGTACAGGCTCCATGGCTAATTCAGCTTGTTAGCTGAAGACCCAAATAAGACAGTACTGTTAATCTTGCTGTCTGGCCAGATGGGATCACCAGTTTGACTCTGAAGATGGACAGATTCACTTTTGAGAACTGCTGCTGTAAGCAGGAATGAATTAGGCCAAGATTTGAGCCCTGGATGCTATGAACCCATTTCCTTTCTCCATCTCTATCTGATCCCCACTGGTCAAACCCCACAGATTCCCTAATCCATATGGAGTAAGACCTGATTGGGCTTCCTGGAAAGCATCCCACAATTCTGAGGGAACTGGATGTCCACTCTGGGCTCTCTTATCCCTTTGGATAAACTAGAGTTTTCAGAGGGTCTTCTTGGTCAGTGCTATGCTGGCCTGGGGGTGGGAGGAGTGATATGATCAGAGTATAGCCACTTTGCTAACCCTTCTAATATAGTCCTTCTATGTCCTTGTGGCCCAAGAAATGCTTTAGCTTCTTCTCCAGTTTCTGGGATCTTCACAGTGGTGTCTTATCTATGAGTGGTTGCTAGTTAGTCTTAGAGGGACTGAAGTCAGAGACCAATGTTGTCATCTTGATGATATCACTCATCTTCCTAGAATTTATATGTGATTAATCATTTATATGAAGCATTACAGTTTCACAGAGCTATTTTCTAAAGAAGAACTATGAAAAATGAATAATAGGTAGCCTGGATGTTGCTTCCTTGCTATTGATCTCCACATTGTACTGAATACTGATGAAGTAGAGTAAGGCATTGTTTGGATTGATATGCCCTCCTATTACTGAATACGGTACTGATTTTAGGAACAAGAGAAATGTCTACAATTCTATCTTGAGTGAGACCGACATCCCAAGAGTAAATAGTGGTGAATTGTGGATCAATATTTAGCTATCTCCTTTTCTTAATTCAGGCAAACACTCTGCTATAATTATATAAAAATATTTCCGTACCCAGAACTAGCTGCTAAAAATAAGTTAGAGAAAAATGTTCTATTTCACTGTAAAACTTAAAGTAAAATTCTTTTTAGTCATTTCTGGGTGGGTTGCTAACCAACAAAGAAGTTCCTTAATTTTACTTTATTAGAAAGTTTTTCAGTTTTTATTTAAACTTCTCCATGCAATTATCAAGGAATAATGCAGAATTCATTCTTTTCAAGTCCACATTAAACAAAAACAAACAAAAATCAATACATTTAAAAGGGTATGTTCTCCAATCAAAATTCAATTAGTTTAGAATCAACAAAAGAAAAATATTAAATAAAAAAATCCTCCAACTTTAGAAATTAGAAAATACAACATTTGGAACTGAATGAAAATGAAAATAACCTAGCAAAAAAAAAAAAAAGAAAGAAAGATAGAAAAACAGTGATCTCAGCTTTCACCTTAAGCAGTTGGATGAAGACCTAATTAAACTGAAAGTAAATCGAAGAAGAAAAAATAATAAAGATAATAGTAGAAATTATTCAAAGAGAACATGGAAAAAATCAATCAAATAAAATCTAGTTTGTATGAAATTGACATACATTTAGGGAGACTGATAAGGAAATTAGAGAAGCTCAGGTTACCAATACTAGGAGTGACTGATGTATATCACTATAGATTCTCAGACATGAGGATAGCAAGAGAACATTACGAACAACTTTATGTCAGTAGATTTGACAACTACAATGGACTGAATATTTGTGTCTCCCCAGATTTCATATGTTGAAATTCTCATTCCCCAATGTGACCATATTAGGAAGTGGGTCATTTAGGTGGTGGTCACATCAACCAGTTTGAGCCCTTATCAATGGAATTATCAACTTTATGAGAGGGAACCCAGAGAGCTCTTACCTTCTTTTTCCATCACGTGAGATAAGAAGATCATAGCCTAAACCCTGAAGAGGTCTCTCGTCAGAACCCAACCATGCTAGCACTCTGATCTCAGACTTCCAGCCTTCTAGAACTGTGAGAAATAAGTGTATATATGTTTATCACCTTTCCAGGCTGGGGTAATTTGTCTTAGGAACCTGACTTGACAAAGATAACAACTTAAATGAAATAAACAAATTCCTCAAATATATGTATGTGTGTATGTATGTGTGTGTATATATATAACATAAAAAGGTTTAGAAAACCTATATAGTACAACTCAATTAAAGAAACTCGGTTCATAATAAAAAATATAAATATATCTTAGGCCCAAATGGCATCATTGGTGAATTCTATTAATTTTTAGGGTAGAAATAATACAAATCCTTTACAAATTCTTTCAGAAAATGGGGGAGGAATGGAAATATCCCAAGTCATCTTATGATACCAATATGAGACAAAACCATTACCAGAAAAGAAAACTATAAACTGATATCCTAGAATAAATAAACAAGATAACTGAAGTTTAACCCAAAAATGCAGACCTGGTTTAACATTCAGAAATAAATCAATGCTATTTAAATAGTGACAGAAAAAAAGGAAGAAAAAACATAGACTCATCTCAATATATGCAAGTGTATACTCCTATATTTCCAGTGGAACTGCTAAATTATACAACAAATTTGGAAAATAGTTTGGTAATCACTTATTAAGTGAGAAATACACAAACTGGGGGGGTGCCTGGGTGGCTCAGTTGGTTAAGTATCTGACTTGATTTTGGCTTAAGTGTGATCTCAGTCATGAGATGAGCCCTGCATCAAGCTCTGCACTGGGTGTGGGGCATGCTTGGGATCCTTTTTCCCTTTCTCTCTGTCCTTCCCTCACCCCCTGCTGGTGTGTGTGTGAGCCAGAGCACACTATCTCTCAAAAAAGACAAAAAAGAAAAAGAAAGAAAAGATACAAATACTGTATAACCTAGCAATTCCTTTCCTCTGTTTTCACCAAAAAAAAAAGACTCAATAAGTTCCCTCAAAGACCCACACATAAATGTACATGGCAACTTTATTTAATAGCCAAAATTGGGAATGACCAAGTATTAGAAGCCAAGTCAACAGCTAAGCAAATTGTAGTATATACATAAGGGAATAGTCCTCACCAGTGAAAACAAATCAACAATGAACTATTACAACATGGAACCACACGCAGGAATCACAAAACATTATGTTTAGAAAAATAGCCAGACACAGAGTATATACTGATAATTCTATTCATATGTAATCCTAGAAAATATAAAACTAAACTATTGTGATCAAAAGTAGATCAATGGTTATTTCGGGTTTGGAGTTAGGGCCGACTGCAAAGCAGCATGAAAAAAACTGTTTAGGATGTTGCAAACATGATATATCTTGCTTGTGATGGAATTTATACCAAAGATGCATATATTTGCCCAAACTCTACCCTTAAAATGGTTCTTTTTAAATTTTATCTTAATAAAATTTATTTTAAAGAACAACAACCACTAGGAAGTTTTTGAGGATTTTTAGTGTCCAAAGCTTCATGGTCAAGGTTGTACATGGCTCCTCCCTTTCCACAGTATAATAAAGCTCTTCTCATTCAGGTGCCCAACAGCCCAGCTAGTTCTCCACCCAGGGAGCTGAGCTCTTAATGAAACAAAGGCTAAAAGGTGAGCCCAAACTGCCCCACCACTGCTTACTCTGGGGAAAAAAGGCACCAATATCCCTCCAGAGGTAATCCTCTTAAAGATGTAAATTCACAGGAAACATTTTTTAAAGTCCCTTTACTGCTCAGGCATTCTTGTAGTGTCTACTTTTTTTCTTATTCTGAGGTTTTGTTTTGTTTTTAATCCTTCTCAGTATGATGATAGATTTATAGGCTGGTAGGGCGGGAAAGTAGCTAGATTAATGAATTAGTTCATTCAATACTTAACAAACTTTATCAAGCCTGGAACACTGTGTGGTCAAAGTGTAATAAACGGACAAATGAGGCTCCTAAGAGATGAAAAAAATGCGAATTGGAAGTAAACCTGGTGCCCTATCTTAATATCACTCTTTCTTATTTAACTCTCTTTAAACCAACTTTCAAAGCATAGTGACCTGGGAAAGAAAGGATTCTTTGTAAAGCATTCGTGCTCAAATGAGAATATTTGCAAGAAGAGATGGTGATTTGGGCTATGTCAGAATTGGTGTAGCAGAAAGACAACAGGGTTTTATGCCATATAATAAACCAGGGTTTTATGGATGAGGAAAAATAATTTTTCCTTTACCCATCTAGGTTCTTGACTGAAATCCCTCTGTAATAAAAGATAGATTAACAGGAGAAAAACAGAAGTTTAATAACATGTATATAGGGGAGATACCCAGGAAAACTGAATAACTGCCAGAAATGTCCCAAGGCACACCTTAAATAACATCTCCAGCTAAGGACAAAGATGTTGGAGGTGGGTATTCAGTTGTGGGAGGTTAAGGGGAAAAGCACAGTAACAAGGGTAAGGTTGTTATGAAGACTGAAGACCTTGTCTTCTTCATTGATAAGTTTCTAGAGATTTAGGATCATCTTTCTCTTCCTGGTACAGAGATTGACACACCCTCCTTTTTATTTTTATTTATTTTTTTAAAAAATTTTATTTACTTTTTTGACACAGAGAGAGCTCATAAGCAGGGGGAGCAACAGGCAGAGGGAGAGGGAAAGCAGGCTCCCCACTGAACAGGGATCCCGATGCAGGCCTCTGTTTCAGGACCTTGGGATCATGACCTGAGTCAAAAGCAGCTGCTTAACCTGACTGAGCCTCCCAGGTGCCCTGACATACCTCCTTTCAAACACGAATGTCTACATCATGATATACTGGCCATGGGGCACTTTTGTCTATTTATCTCACAGTTTTTCATTTGCAAAAAAACTCTATTGTAGGACCTTTTCCCAAAGAATATCTTCTCCACCTTGACAGAATTTAAGCTTTGAACTAATGCTGTAAAAGGATAGGACTTTGGTGGGGGGAGGGGGCGATCATGAGGAGGCATATGTTTATCTTTCATATAAGATGAACATTAACAATTTATAACCAGAGGGTAAATTGTAGTCCACAAATTTGATACACAAAATTGTGTCTATAAATTATTTGATATTGCTCCTTTCAAAGGGCAAAGTTCAACCCATTCCTCTTGAGCGTCAGCTGGATTTAATGCCTCATTTCTTACTAATAGCATGTGGAAGAAGTGCTGGTGTATAAGTTAGGTCATTAAAGACATTGTGAAGTCAGCTTCTCTCTTGGATGGGTCATACTGGGGGAAGTCAGCTATCATACTGTGAGCACTCAGACTGCCCTATGCGACGGGCTTCATGGTGAACTGAGGCCTCTGCCCAACAGCCAGCAAGAAAGTGAGACTACTTTTCATAGTCACGTGAATGAGCACTAAATGGATCCTGTAGCCCTAGTCATATCTTCAGATAATTACAATAGTGGCCGACATCCATTTTGTAACCTCACGAGAGACCTCTTTCCAAAAATCACTTCCAAATTCCTGACTCACAGAAACTATGATATAGTAAATGTTTGTTGTTGTTTTTAAGATTTTATTTATTTATTTATTTGATAGAGAGAGAGAGAGAGATATCACAAGTAGGCAGAGCAGCAGGCAGAGAGAGAGAGAGGGAAGCAGGCTCCCTGCTGAGCAGAGAGCCCAATGGGGGGCTCAATCCCAGGACCGACCCTGAGATCATCACCTAAGCCAAAGGCAGAGGCTTAACCCACTGAGCCACCCAGGTACCCCAAATGTTTGTTGTTTTAATCCATTAAGTTTTGGGGCAATATAACCTAGAAGAGTGATGTTTTGGTTTAATTGTGTGCAAAGTTTGAGGAGTTTATAATTAGCAAAAGGAAGGAGGGAGTACTTATATTCGTTCAGTGACAAACTTTTATGTAAATTAAATAAAATGTGTCAGTAAACAAAAGCCACATTTTCCTAACTTGAATTATTACCGAATTCATATCTATCTGGCCCTCAAAATTGTTTGAACTTCTTCAACCCAATCATGGAAAATCAAGGGTTTAAACTCAGGTATCATATATCTAATTAGCACATTCAAAAAAGAAAAAAAACCACAAACAAATTCATAAAAAATGCCACAGTTCTTGAAGATATTTTGCGGCAGAAGAGAATTTACCTTCTACATATTTAATTAAACCAAAGAGGAGATTATGAATTTTCAATTATTATCTTAGTATTCATTTCCAAATGAGACATTTCACCTTTTTCAGCATGATTTTGAAATGCCACAAATTAAAGCAAAATGTTGAAATCTTTGACTCTCTTTAGAATTTACATACCACCAACATCCAAAGAACTTATCCAATTAAAAAGAAGAAAAAATTATGATAAATTGTTAAACAGAAGGATTATATGAAAAAAAGCTAAGAACTTTTTAATGAAATTATTAAGCACCTGATATGACTTTTGTATGATTAATCTTTAATTACTGGGAACTGAAGGAAAAAAAAGAAAACCATTTAAATATTTTTCTTGTTAGATAGAGAAGGAAAGGTAAGACCTTCATCGTAATAAATGTGTTTTTCTTATAACCAAATACAAACTAGAATATATCTAAAGATCTCTCGTATATGGGATGGAGTGAGTAATGGCTTTTTTGTCCTATGCAGCAGCTGGATTGAAAGAATAATTCTGATCCAAACCATCTGTATAGGCTGAAGGCGCAAAGATATTCTCCCCCCCTAGGGATTGAGATCAAGGGGCCTAAACGGTTCAGTTCCAATTCTAATTGTTTTACAGTATAGGAATGAAACTGAGTCTACAGGCATATTAGCATAGTCATTTGGTCATCTGCCTGAAACAGCAGGGGTCTTATGCCAACCCTGGCAGGTGCTGTATTAGCTGTCAGTTCACAGCAGAATTATCCATCACGTGATGGTTGCGTTGATAGTCCATGTGATGGCTTCAATTAAAGTTTGAGTCTGTGCATTTGAGGGAAGTAAAATTATCACTCTCTCTTTTTAAGAAAGATTTCTTATTTATCTGAGAGAGAGAGAGAGAGAGAGCGTGCGCGCACAAGTGGGAGGGACAAATGGAGAGAATCTCAAGAAGACTCCACCCTGAGTGGAGAGCCTAACATGAGGCTTGATCTCACAACCCTGAGATCACGACCTGAGCTGAAACCAAGAGTCATTTGCTTACTGACTGCACCACCCAGGAACCCCATCACTCTCTTTTAAATTTTAAGAGAAAGATTTGTATTCTCACACAGTAGTAAAATGGTTCTCCTTGTTTTCATTACTCAATGATGCCATAATATCTTTTAAAATATTTTAGACCATAAGGATTATATTTAAATATAGCATATATGACCTGTATGTGTGTGTGTGTGTGTGTGTGCACGTGCATGTACATGTACTTGAGCTCATGGGTGTGTGTCTGTATTCCAAATCCACCTAACATGTTATTCCATTTTATGAAGCTAAAGTCCAGCGTATAATTTTCCCCCTCGTGATTATTTAATCCAAAGTATAGATTTGGGAAAAAGAAAACTGTGAAGAATGGCTAATTTATTAGAAAATCAGTGACTCTTAATCTCACAAAACAAACTGAGGGTTGCTGGGGGGAGGGGGTCGGGAAAGGGGGGTGGGGTAATGGACATTGGGGAGGGTATGTGCTATGGTTAGTGCTGTGAAGTGTGTAAACCTGGCGATTCACAGACATGTACCCCTGGGGATAAAAATTTGTTTATAAAAAAATAAAAATTAAAAAAAAAAGAAGAAAATCAGAATATGTGGAGAGAAACAAGCACTCTTTCCCCAGCCCCCATGGCTCATAGCCCTAGAGAACAAGATATAGGTCCTCAAGTAACAGTTTACAAGAGACTCTTCCCACTCAGATTCTCTTCTAAACTACATACATACAGATATACAATGTATAGATATAGTATCCAGGAGTTACTGGTTATTAATGTTTTTTATATGTAGACACAGTCTTAATACTTTAATGTTTATTTATTCATTTCATGCCTATAACATTCTCATTAGGAAGATATTTTTATCTGCATTTTTACCTATGAGGAAACAGGAGCATATGACGTTTAAATAACTTATCCAAGGTCATTACAGCTAGTGAGTGACAGAGCCAGGCTTTTTTCATCTTTAATCTACTACATCATATTGCATCCTTTTTGTAGCACATGCTATACTTTGTACCATAATAATATTTTATATTTTTTCTTCATAATTTAAAACAGCAGGTGATTCTGGGGAAATAGTCATAATAAGGCTACCAAGATTATCTGCAGTTTGAGTTCAGTTTTTAAAAACACACATATATACACCCATAAAAATTTCATGTCTTGGGGCACCTGGGTGGCTCAGTGGGTTAAGTGTCTGCCTTCGGCTCAGGTCATGATCTCAGGGTCCTGGGATCAAGCCCCACATTGGGCTCTCTGCTCAGCAAGGAGCCTGCTTCTCCCTCTCTCTCTGCCTGCCTCTCTGCCTACTTGTGATCTCTTTCTCTCTGTCAAATAAATAAATGAAATCTTAAAAAAAATTTCATGTCTATATAACTGTTATACAGCTTTATCATTCTTTGCACATGATTATTTTCTATGATAAATAACTTCTGACCCCGGGAAATATGTTTAGTTTATTTAAAAACATATGCTTTACATCTTTGTTTTAAAGGTGTTAGGGGCACCTAACATCTGGTTAGGTGGTGCAGTCCATTAAGTGTCCAGCTCTGTTTTGGCTCATGTCATGATCTCAGGAACATGAGATCAAGACCTATGTTGGGCTCTGTAAGTATGCTTAAGTTTCTCGCTCCCTCTGCTCTGCTCCCAGCTCACTCTCTCTTTCCCCCTAAAATCAATCAATTTTTAAAAAGATCAGATATTAAAGGTGGCTAAATTTGCACATAAAGGCAGCTGGAACAGCTAAACACCCTGAATCAAAGATTTAGCTCCAGGTTTTGTCTAGGACCCTATGAATGAATAGACACATAGCTGGGGTTTGGGGATGGAGAGGGGCTGTTCCACACTGACTGTGCCATTCCTTATCTTGTACTAGTCCTTCAAGTTTCTTAAGCATCTGTGATAAATTTAATATATTACAGTGGGAAAGAGGGATTTGTTTTCCATCCAAGTGTAAAACAAACACCTTTCTTGACAGTATCATGGTACATAAGGTTGCATGGTGCAATGAATAAAGCCTGAGTCTTCTTACCATCTAACTTGAATTTAGACAATCACCATCCTGCTTCTAAGTCATGTGCACAGGACCAAGTCTTATCAATAATTTTATCTTGGTTTCTGCATCTCCATCAGGATCAAACTTCTGATAATACTTGTGTAATATCTGAAATTTAACTTCATCCTCATACAGGGAATAGCAATCTATTACTGATTTATCTTTTACAGAGTTTAAGGATAAGTTTAATTTTCTTGAAGTAAATTTTTATTTTCCATCATATTATTAGGCCACTATCTTATATGAAACAAGTATTCTCAATTCAAATAAGAAAAATCTTTACATGTTGTCCAAATACATTGGTACTTAAGTTATTTCCCTGAGGCAAGAGAAGTTCTTTACTGAAATATAAACAGTCAGCAGACTTTAGTAATATATTGTGAATCCAAGAAAAAAATTGGATTAGAAAGCCTTAAGGCAGTTTTAATTAAACAGAGTAGGGACACCTTCAGAAACCCAAAGTCTGTGTTATGCTCCCCTTAGACTTCATCTGGAAGGGTCTTGATTCTAAGAAGGATGGATAAGGCTAAAGTGGATAACACCAGCAGTACCCAATCTAGGGAGGCCCCTCCAGGAGTGCAGAACTTTATATACTGGTCATTATATTGACCCATCATTCCATCATTCTGATGGAATGAGGAAAGATCAGTCTGTACCACCTGGCCGGACTCTGGTGTATGCTGAGAAGCTCAGGATATAGGTATAAGACTCCCAAACTCCTAGAAAATTGTCCAGGAAGGATACATGCATGACACAGTCAAGCTGGTAACCATCCTGGATCTCCACCAGGTGGGGGCAATGTGCTTTTCCACTGACCCTTCCTAGAGCTTGATCTTTACAAAAAATTTTAAAGAGGTTGGAGGAAAACTGATTCTTTCCCCCTTTTCTTGTACACCTTCAGTGACCATAAGACTCTCATCCACTAAGGTAGCCACTCTAAAATAGGGCTGACCTGTTATTTAAAGGGCACTTCTTTATTCTGAGACTCTGTGTATATAGGGGTGGGTTCTAAACTCTGGAAGCCTTAAGAGTATGGTAAAAGTCCTGTGAATAGGAGTAAGGATGTTTGGGCATTCGATTCACAGAAAAAGGAAGGAAGGTTTTGAAGGAGTAAAGAAAACATTTAAAAGTGGAAGTTGTATACTTAGGAACACTAAAATTTTTTTAATCTAACCCATTTTATCAAGAATAATCTCCACAAGGTAGCCTCATAAAGAATGTTTTTTGCCTCCGCATTTCACACCTCTCCAGCAGCTCACCACTAAATTATTATATATTATAAATGTATTTCATGTTCGTACTGTGGTTACATCATAGAAGCATAAAAATACAGCATAGAAGCACAAAATAATAAAAAAATTTTCAAAAATATTCCTTGAAATTTTAATGAGTATACTGGTAAATCACTGAAATTTCCTGACATAGGGAAGATAAGGAAAACAAATCAGATTATATCAGAAAGAAAAAAAATGTGTGATATAGCAGAAAGAGGACAAGATCTGGAATTAAGAGATCTAGGTCCTCAATGCAGTTCTTCTACTTACACTTGCATGATCTTGTCAGGTTTCCTTACTGCTCTGAGTCTCAGTTGCCTTACTTGTGAAATGGGGTACCACTTCACACAGGGTTGGTAAAAGCATCATCAGATGGGGTAGTTAAGCAAAAGGTCACCGTAATCTACAAAACTGTACAAATGTTAGGGTTTTTGTATTTTCTCCTTTTTTTTGTATTTCTATATTTCTTTATGACTTTTTTCTTACTTCCTTATCTGGCTATGTCTAATAGAAAAATGTGTCCATGGATTGGATCTTCCTTATTAATTGGTATTGTTACATGCAAGTAAAGCAAACAAAATTATCTAATTGACTCATGGGGTAGTAGGGAAACATTTAGTTTTAAAACACAGAAAACTGAACTCAAATCTGAAATCTTTTCAGTTATTTATTTATTTACTGAAGTGTAAGTGACACAAAATGTACATTAGTTTCAAGTATACAACATAGTAATTTGACTTGTCTACATCATATGCTATGTTCCCAACCTGTGTAGTTATCACCTGTTACCATACAATGCTATTACAATACAAATGATTATACTCTTATGCTGTATCTTTTATCCCCATTACTTATCCCATCATTAGAAGCCTGTACCACCCACTCCTCTTCATCCATTTTGCCCATCCCCCAGCCCCTCCCTCGGAGAGCCATCAGTTTATTATCTGTATTTGTGGGCCTGTTTCTGCCTTTTGTTTGCTTTTTATTCATTTGTTTTGTTCGGATTATACATAAAAGTAATAGTATATGATATTTGTCTTTCTCTGTCTGACTTACTGCACTCAGAATAACACCCTCTATGTCTATATATGCGTGTGTGTGTGTGTATAAAATCTCACACTTTCTTTATCCATTCACCTATCAATGGGCACTTGGGTCACATCTATATCTTAGCCACCCCCTAAACATAGGGATGCATATATCTTTTTGAATTAGTGTTTTCATTTTCTTTGGGTCAATACCCAGGAGTGGAATTACTGGATCATCTATTTATGAAATGTGATAAAATTTACCTCAGCAAATTGTTATAAGTTTAATATTAAACAACATGTAAAGTATAAGTTTAAGTAACATGTAACTAATATTTAACATATGGTACATTTGTTGTTTCAGTTTCTTTCTTTTTCAATTGACTTAATAAAGATTAATATAATTGTTTTTCCTTTGAGAATCAAATAGACTTCTAGTCAAGTTGTTATTTTTTGGTTTATAGCCATCTCCTCACTCTTCAAATTTTAAATACATAGCAAGGATATATAAAATGTAAAATGAAGCTTTAAAAAGGTATGGTCACATTAAAAACAATAAACATTCTATGACACAAATCAGTACAGTTGAAGTTTTCCCTGGCTCTAGGTCAAAAATCAGAATCAACGAGAATTATTTTTTATAGATTTTATTTATTTATTTGACAGACAGAGATCACGAGTAGGCAGAGAGGCAGGCAGAGAGAGAGGAGGAATCAGGCTCCTTGCTGAGCAGAGAGCCCGATGTGGGGCTCGATCCCAGGACCCTGAAATCATGACCCGAGCCGAAGGCAGAGGTTTAACCCACTGAGCCACCCAGGTCCTCTCAACCGGAATTTTTGTCCTCAGAGAAATAAAAGTTCTGTACTTGAGGTGTGGCACTGACACCCAGGACACAGTTTAAAGCTAGGAGTTCTACAAAACTCTCCCACTCAAGAAACTGAAAAAAACATCTGTTGGAGCTCTTTGGGACTCACGTGGAGATGTGTGCTGTGGGCTGCAAGAGGCAGCGACACAGGCTCAGGTAGAGAACCTGGGGCAAGTCTGAGAGATTTTCCATTACCATCTAAGGAGAGGATTCAGGATCCACGTGGAAGATGATGTTCTAGATTAGAGGCTACATAATAACAACAACAGCAACAACAACACTAATAGATAGGAAAAATGTCGGGGCAGAGAGACTGAGAGACATCCCATTCAAAATGAGCCTTAGAATCAACATGCCATATTCCTACCCAGAACACTAAAGCTATTTCTAAAAATCAATAATTAGAGATAGGTTTACTAAAAATGATAAGAAAATACTGCCACAATATGAAAATAACTATAAAATTATATGGTTGGGTGCTTTGAAGATAATAATATCAAAAATTGAATAAGATATTATGAAACAAAAAGAACCACACATGAAAGAAAGGAAGATGAAAAAATTTAAAAAACATACTGATTCCCTTAAAAAAATGATTGATAGAATAAACTCTGGAACGGATACAGTAGTTGAGCAGATTGAAGAAGCAGAATATAACGCCAAAGAATTTACCCACAAAGCAAAGATAAGAGAGATTATAGAAAATAGACCTTTTTAAGAAACATGTAAGCAAGATTGAGTCTCTAACAGATATGTAGAAATAATATCCCATACTATTTATGCAGTACTAAACTGTAATTGAACAAAGCACATTACAAACATAAAATAGAAGGGAATTTCTTTAAGATGACAAAAGAATCTATCAAAGAAAAAAAAGCACAACAAACACGTAGTAGTAAAACTTTAGAACATTTACTTCAAAGACAAGGTCATCCACTGTGCTTCCCACCTTCCTTCAGTTTTACTGTAGGAGATCACAATTCATAAAGCAATAATAATTGCAGAGATAGAAATAAAAGTAAACTTATTTGAAATGAGTATAAGGAGCTATATAAAAACAAGAAAGTATACAGTGGTGGGGATAAGGTAATAAATAGCAGAGTTTAGCAAGATTGCTCAAAACTATATCAACTCACCCAAATCAATAATCCATTGGAAAATGTAATAAAAAACTGACATAATAAAGTAAGAAACATTTCAAAGAATAATAAAATTATAAACTTCTTAGGAATAAATCTTACCAAAAGATATTCAAAATATTTATTGATATAATCTAATTGAAACAAAATAACACCTCAATAAAGTATATCATGTGAATGGGTGAGAAAACTTCATTCCATAATATTATGTTGATTCTTTTAAGAAAATTTATAAATTCAGTAAGTTATAAAAAAGAATATTAATGGAATTTATAAGGAGGAGAAAAGGTCAGCATGTGTCAGGAAAATTTCAAGTAACAAAAATGATGCAAGGATGTTTTATAATATTTTGTAAAATAATTAAAATAGTGTGAGCTATTGGTACAAATATAGAAAATAAACATTGGAAGAAAATACAACAACCAGAAATATATTCTTATATATATCTACATACATATATATATGACATATGATAGAAGTGTCATTTTTAGGTTAAGGGGAAAAGAATATGTAATTTTGGGAACAATTTGCTATTCATACTAAAAAAAAATAGATTTATACCACATACCACACACACACACATACATACACACTTCTAAAATATATTAAGTAGCTGCATATTAAAAACAAAAGTGTAAGCATTTAAAAGGAAATTAAGGGCACCTGGGTGGCTCAGTGGGTTAAGCCTCTGCCTTAGGCTCAGGTCATGATCTCAGGGTCCTGGGATCGAGTCCCGCATCGGGCTCTCTGCTCAGCAGGGAGCTTACTTCCTCCTCTCTCTCTGCCTGCCTTTCTGCCTACTTGTGATCTCTCTCTGTCAAATAAATAAATAAAATCTTAAAAAAAATAAATAAAATAAAAGTAAATTAAAAGGTACTCATCATTAATTGTTCCATGGAAGTTTTCTTATAGTAGATTTAAAAGCCATTAATAATAAGGGAAATTACTGATATATTTGAATGCATTAAAATCTATACCTTTTATATGACAAAGTAATCCATAAGAAAACTTGGAAAGAAATTCAGACGAGGAAAAGTTATTTGCACTAGTATCTAAAGTAGATGAAAAAACTTCAGAAAATCAATTAGAGAAAGAAAAATAATCTAATATAAAGTCGAGAAAGAGTAAAAACTAAAAAAACCTCTGATGAGGATGCTTCAAAAGCAATATTGGTGCATATCAAATTACCCCCAAACTTAGTTTTTTAAAGTAATAAAAACATTACTGCTTGGTCTAGAGTTTGAGAGTGGATTAGATGGGTGGTTCTGGCTCAGTGTTACTCATGAGATTTAAGGCAAGATATCAGGCAAGGTTTTGGAAGGTTGACGGGGTCTAGAAGGACCATTTCCAAGATGGCTCACCCTCGGAAGAAGGCCTTAGTTCCTTGCTAGTTGTTGGCAGGGGGTCAGTTGTTTGCTGCCTGTGGTCAAGAGGCCTCAGTTTCCTACTTCCCAGACTTTTTCATAGGTTGCTTGGGTGTACTCATGATGTGGCTCTGCACTCCCCCATGCCCAGCATACAGGCAGGAAGCCACGGTGACTTTTATGCTTGGTCTCTGAAGCAGCATAATTTTCTTTTTTCTTTTTCTGTTAGTTATACGTGGGTCACAGAGTCTATACGTCTATACCACACTCAAGAGGAAGAAAATTAAGCTCCATCTTTTACAGATGTGTCAAAAAATTGTCCACATATTTTTTTCAAAGATTTTATTTATTTATTTGACAGAGAGATCACAAGCAGGCAGAGAGGCAGGCAGAGAGAGGGGGAAGCAGGCTCTGAGCAGAGAGCCCGATGTGGGGCTCAATCCCAGGACCCTGAAATAATGACCTGAGCCAAAGGCAGAGGCTTAACCCACTGACTGTAGTTAAAACAATCAAAACTGTGCGTACACACATATGTATATTATACTTATGTGCAATGTATTCTTCCACATGTATAGTTCAATTCATATATATTATATGTAATATGATATATGAAAACACCGATGGGAATGATAGATTTCAACTTCAGGACACTGGTTCCTTCTAGAAAGAGGGACACTAATGGAATCAGTCAGTGAAGTTTACCAACAGATTTCGGAACTATTTGAAGTGGTTTCTTTCTTTAAAAATTAAATCCTAAAAATATCAAATATAATAAATGTTGAAATTTGTAGATTTCAATTGCTTTATTCAAGCCGTCTATAGTTTTTAATATTTATAATGCAAATATTTTCAAAAGAAAATTGAAACGGTAAACCAGAATATCTTGCCAGTCATACTGTGATTCAATAAAGGTAGAATTAGAATCCTGGATCTGTTACCATGAAGCTGTACAAACAAGGGAACATCATGCCTTCTCTTCAAGTTATAGGCTTTTTATTTTTAATACAGGATTGTGAAATGACATCATATTTTCAGAGTACCCAATGCATACGAAATATGAAGTGTTTGCTATTTTTAATTTAACTCAAGGTTCAGTTTTTTCTCCCCTTTAGGGGTCATATTCTTTTGTCATGTATTGGCAAAGATTCAGTTGGAATTTATAGTCATCTAGCTGGCAGTTGCTTCTCAGCATTGTGGGGTTTACTAATCACATCACTTCTCTTAATCATCTTAGACTCACTAATATAATCACTGCCATAAATGGCTTCTCCCTCTGCACAGGCATCTTTCCTCCACAAAACCATCACATGCTGTTGCGCAGGTATACTAAATTTTGCTGAATGGTTGGGAAAACTAAATCACATAAGTGAGGTTAACAATTATAATTGCACTGTATTTGACTTTCCCATAATCAGAATGAAAATTTTCAAGGGGAATTTTTTTACTAGGGGAATCTCATAGCTGTCTTGATCTAACTTCGGATACTTACCATTTGGAAAGAATCCAGACTCACAACTGTTTCTGACTTTCACTTTATAAATCTTCCTCATTTTAAAAAATATTTTATTTATTTTTGAGAGAGAGAGAGCACACACACAAGTGGGAGGTATAGGGACAAGCAGACTCTGCTGAGTGCAGGGCCCAACTTGGGACTCCATCTCAGGACCCTGAGATCATGACCTGAAACCAAATCGAGAGTCTGACACTTAACCTACTGAGCCACCCAGGCTCCCCAGTCTTCCTCATTTTTTAAGGAAGCCTACCATGCAACCAATAGAATTGGTTTCCCTCTAGGACCTCTTCTTCTTTCTTTAGTTATATTATTCATCAAGGAACACACTCCATGAATGTCACCAGAACAGTCCGTGGTAGCTTTTGGCATCCTTAGACCCAGAAAATAGTTTAAGGTTGTGAGGTTGCTTAGCTACCCCAAGACTTGGAGAGCATTCCAGAGCAAGCATGAACACATCAAGTCTGCTCCTTTTGGCTATGTGAACTGTACCCAGCTTTGGGTTTCTTCATGTTCACCAGGTAACCCACTTGATCCCTTATAAACACATATAGACTTACGTATGTGTTCTTCATTTCTCAAAGACATATAAAAATAGTATCTAAACATTTTCTCTAAAGTCCCCCAAGTATGTAAGACCATTTGCATCACAATAAAGCTGGCATTTCATATAATTATTTTAAAATTGTGCAATTCTCTCAAACTTCCCATTATCAAGTTGCACACTTATGCCAAAATTAAGAAATAAGCTTTTTCCTGGGCCAAATACTACCTGATGATTTCTATTTTAGTTGTGAAAACACCAAGCTAAAGATTTTAAAATGCCACTTAATAAGAGGTTAAGTTGTTAGATAAGACTTTATCACTCTCATAGCTTCTGCTGGTGATGAGGAAGGAAGGAATGTTTGAGGACAAAACTTGCTTTTTAGTTAATTGTTATTGCTGTTATTGTCATCATGATGGCTGTCACTCATAAAATCAGTACACTCCATTGGCTTTATGGACAGACTTACTGTAAGTTTTTAAGCAATGGTTTACATTCAGGTTAACACTTTTTGTTTGTGTTTTATTTTTTTCCTTTCATACGTTTCAGATATATGAGGACCTAAAAATCTGCATATGCCAATTACTAAGTGGGATTCAAGAGATTTGCATTTGTATTACTTGGCTTGGTAAGTCAATGAAGGAACACATATTATATAATCCTTGTGTACCTAGACATTAAATATGGCAAAGAGCATGGGGGACCGAATGAGAGAGAGAAAGAGAAAGAGTGAGCAAGAGAATTAAAGGTGAAGATTTGATGGAAAACAATGAGGCATTCATTTTCAATTGAGCCAAGATCTGCTGTCAGTCTTAAAGCAAATTGCTATCAGCAAAGAGAATCCGTTCACCAAAAGGGAAACCAATGAAAATCAAATGGATTACATTGGATGAAATCCATTTTCACTTGGACACTTCAAATGAGATTATTCAGGCTTTTGCATTGCAGGTACACTACTAAAAATATTGCGGCATGAGAAGAAGCAAGAGCCAAAAAATTAGTCTCTGCTTCTGGAAACTTTGGCACCCAATCATCCCTTTAGAAAAAAAAAAAAGTAAGGTTTTAGCCTACATAAAATCTATTTTATTGCAATTTGCAAAACAGCCATCCCTTTAAACTAAATCATTGTTTATCAAGGGAAAGTTAATTGAAAAACATGTTTTTCTAACTAAATGGAAGACTGCATCATGCAGGCAATAAACATTCTTGCTTGAAAGGAATTCTTGCTCCTTCTTCTAAGACTGCCATGGAAATAAAACAGAAAAAGGGGAAAAAAAAGGAGAGAAAAAGCCCCACACAGTTCTGAAGTTGTGTCTGGCTTAGGAGCCAAATGGGATTGTGTAGTCCACAAGTTTTCTATTCACTTCTAAATTTAGCACCCACAAATTTCCCTTTTGGCAAATTGTGCTCCCCAAACCCAAGTGCAAGCCATTTTTGAGGAATGTTTGTGTCAGTTGCTCCTTGTTAACATCCTTAGCTAATCTGCCTTACTAGACATCTGGCAAAAGTCGGTTTTATAGTTCTTGGATGCCCATACAAGTGGGATAAAAGTGAAAGCAGCAGTGGTGTATAACGCCAGCACATGAAATGAGGAATGGAAATACTTTCAAATGCAAAGTCTCTGTGGGTCGGGACTCTGGGGAAGGTAGCCTCTGTGACATAAGCCTGTACCTAAATAGGACACTGTTTTTTGATTATTTGCTTCTTCTTTTGGTAATAGGGAATATTCCTGCAGATACATTTTTACATACCCTTCTATGTGCTCTCATGGCATTTTTTTTTTTAACCCTTGTAGCAGTAGATGATCAAGCCTTGCCTTTTAAGGTTGTTTGTTTTTTATGTCTGTCTAATTCACTTTTTAGTGAACTCTTGGCTTTATTAATTCCTAAAATCTTCACAGGGCCTAAATGATGCTTGACCTATAGTATACATGTTTTGTCAATACTTGATAATGATATTATTATGATATGATAATGTTATTGATCATAATGATAATGACTGTTTTCTTCTTTCTACTATTTATCAATCTCCTAAAACCCCCAAGGATTTGGTATTTCGAATAGAGAAAGTGGTTCACAGGTGTCAATTCACGAATCTTTATCAGGTACGATCTCTGCACTTGGAGGAAAATATGGCTGGGAAAATTAAACACAGATTCACATTTTTTTAGTGTCTCCTTCGTGCTAGACCCATTATCTCATTTAATCTTCCCCCAGATCTTAGAAATATATACTGTTATCTCCATTATTTCAAGTGAAGAAACTAAAGTTCAAAGAGACAGAATCATTTGCCCCAAGCATGCAATCATTTTAGACTGGGTACAAGATTCAAGCCTAGGCACATGGCTCCAAAGTGTGTTATTGTCCACTGAACATAGGCTACGGCCATTGACAGACAAACAGAATCAGTCCATTTTAAAGGGAAAATTGTATGGAAATAAATTTATCCTGAATGAGACTCTTCCTTGAATTCTTTCCATATTAGAACCCTTTTGTAATATTTGAATGCAGAGACTGCATTAGAGTGGAAACCAGATTTTACACATTTAATTGCTTAGCGTTTAAGGAAATGAAATTTGTCTTACCTTTTTTCATGGAGCTATTCTTTTTAACACTTAATCAACAAAATAACATTATCTGGTGGCATCTGATTACTTAGTATGTGTTTGGTAGAGGGTTTTTTAAAAAATATTTCAGAAATAATCAAGTTAGAGGTAACCAAAAAAGCATTTAGTATAAGAACACTCCCCAGAAATTTCCTCACTTACACAGGATTGAGGAGGGGCTCTTTACTCATCAATTCTAAATCTTCTACCCAAAGAGATTCTGCTTCTCACTTTTTGAACTAGGATTGTACAGACTAGCAATGATTTCTTACATAATCCAACTAGGTGACTAGAAATAAGCCCATAATTAAAATATTTATATGAACTGGGGCACTTGGGTGGCTCAGTGGGTTAAAGCCTCTGCCTTCGGCTCAGGTCATATCCCAGGGTCCTGGGATCGAGCCCCGCATCAGGCTCTTTGCTCAGCAGGGAGCCTGCTTCCTCCTGCCTCTCTGCCTACTTATGATCTCTGTCTGTCAAATAAATAAATAAAATCTTAAAAAATATATTTATATGAACTATGAGCAAAATACACTTATTCATCCACTCACATACATATGTACAGTCCTCCATAAAAGACTGGTAGAGAAATGAAACATTATTCAGAGAAGGTCATAGAGAAAATGCTGGAGACATAATGCTGCCAAGATAGTGGCCAAAGCTTGTGTTGATTCAGCCTACATTTCTTCAAAATGCAGTCTGTATAATCTTACACTTGTGTAAGTCATAATATCTTATAATAATATCTCTGCGAATTTGAGTAATTTCACCTTTCATAAATTTGATGCCTAAAGTTCATCAAAGTTTAGTGTTTTTTTTTTCTTTTGGAAGAAAGTGAAAGATGTATAAATGGAAGAATAGATTGATGATAGATAGATAGATAGATAGATAGATCGACCGATCTAACATTCATGAATTCTCAAGAGGGCAATATCACTCTCCTCCAGTGGATAGAAACTAATTTTTAAGGGATAAAAAAATCTTACTTTTTAATAAACTTAGATAGATATACATACAGTATGAGTAGATATACAATGTATTTATGGTATTACAATTTCATGGAGGACAACTTGAAAAAAATCTAAAAAGACTCCTTATGGAGGAAATAAATTATTTTAAATGGTTAAAAAACACTGAGAGAGAAGGTGAGAGAGAGGGAGAAAGAGATGGGTTCCATGTGTGATATGCACATTCAGATGGTTTACCATGGATATTATTTTGTCATTTCCCATTCTTTGAGATGCAAGAATTTTCCTTTAGCTTTGATGAAGGGTGGAAGATTAAATGTACTTTGGGCTTAAGATGGGAAAATGAATTTCTAGTTACTATGAATTCATACTCTGGTCCCAGTGAACTACCAAGGTCTATTATAAAAGATTAATAAAAGTATTGGGTTTGAGAAGAGAATTACCTCTGAGACAAAAAGGAAGGCAAAAGAAGGTCAGAAGATGGAATGAAGAAATAAATGAAAAGCGTGACCGAAAGGGAGTTTCAGAAGGTCGGGAGCTGAACTGAGAACATTTGCTCAAAATGGGAACAGATCTGCAGTCTGTTAAGAGCCAAATAAGAGGGACGCCTGGGTGGCTCAGTGGGTTAAAGCCTCTGCCTTCCGCTCAGATCATGAATTATAGATTAGAAATCCCAGATACAGCTTTACATTATATAATACTTCCACATCAGTTATATCATTTAATGAACATGCTGATTTCTACAAAAATGTCATGCCAACTCCTAGTTTTATTTATAAATATTTTTTTCTTTCCCAGCAACAGGTTGGGTTTTGAAGTTTATGTAATACACTTCCATCCTCAGAATCCTAAATCGTGTTATCCCTCTGCACCAGCCCTTCCAAACTTCTCTGAACGCATCACACAAAAATTTTTTATGTGGATTCTCTTCTTAGACTTCCCCTTACTCTTGTTTTTTTAAGTCAAGGAAGGTGGCTCTGGCATTGTTGGCAAACACCAAGCATTTTTAATTATCATTAGCAAGTTGTTGAAAACGAAGTGGATAAAGGAGCCTCTGGTTGTCAGAGCCATGAATGCTTATTAAAGTAGGCTGCCTGGGTCCATGGTGCAAGTTTGTTTGTTTTGAAGCATTCACACTGTAAGGAATCCAGGCCAGCCTTCCCTATTGCCATGGCAATATCTCGGCCTTGGTGTGTATATGATGGGCAGAGTGTGCTCTGACAACTAAAACATAAGCCTGGCCCAAATTTGTACTCGGATAAATAAAAGAGGGCAAAAATGAAAAGGCATGTGTATTTGTGAACATTTAACCCAATCTAGTCCCTTTGTAGCCATTAAAACAGACTTATACAGACACCCCCATCCTCACCTCCATTTATTTATTCTCATGCACGAATATTAATACAACATTCAACATGTGTTTGATCAAGCTCTTTCAGTCTTTTCCTATGAATGTCTGTACTGGTAAACACCTTTTATCCTCTTCAGGGACTCTTTTTATTGATAATATAGGGGTTTTTAACTAAGAGAGACAGACAGCCAAAAAAACAGTGAACCAGCCTCAAAGTATCAAAAACCAATTGAGCATTTATGTACACAATGCAGTGCTAAACCCTTTATATGATATCATTTAAGCATTTAAGTAAGTCTGAGGTAAGAATTATTATACTTATTTTACATAGGAGATTGTAACTTAGAGACACTAATTAGTCCAAACACACAACTATATACAATAACACTAAGATTTAAATCCAGTTCCACAGTATACTGCTGTGTTTCTGTATTTAAATATAGACATGTGTGCATTCCACACCATACCTCTATTAAATGAATAGATACGTGTTTATATATTTGTTTCAGCTCACCTTCACACCAAAACCTCTTTATTGTGGTATAATTGGCTAGAATATTAGTCTCAGGCATACAACATACTGATTTGCTATGTATATACATCATGAGATGATCACAGTAAGTCTAGTTAATCTCTATCACCATACATAGCCCCCCCAATACACACACATTTTGAGAGCTTTTAAAATTTACTCTTTTAGCAACTCCCAGAAATGCAATATAGTATTATTAACTATAGTCACCATGCTGTACATCACATCTTTTTAAACATAATTCATACAAATGAATATTCAACTTTAATATGTATATCTGTGATTAAGTCACTCTAAATTTCATAGAATGCTTTGTCTCATAGAATATAAGGTATAAGGAAAAAATTGCTCTTACCAGCTTTTAAGAACATAACCCGTAGTCCACTCAAAATTAAAAATGACTCTTTTCCTTTCAATCTAGACTCTAAAAGCCAGAACACATATAAGTATTGTATTTTAAAAACTAACACTGACATTTTGACATACTAAGTTTATGTGGATTGTATATACTTGCTTTTTTCCTTCTCTGGTTTTTTTCACCAGGAGTCAAAGGAAATCTGTCTCCATTTCTGTCACCGCCTATTACAACTTAATGAGAAATGAGTTTCTTCACAAACATATAACTATCTCCTTTCAACATTTTGTTCTTATTTCAGAGATTCAGATTGTTGAAGGGGATTTTCACTGAGATTGTTTGGATTCAGATGACCAAAGGAGGTTCTAGTTCAAATAAAATATCAAAACCCTGACTGTGGTGGATCCTAAGTACCAGGACCCCACACCAGCTAGCTGCCCATGTGCAGCGGAGACCACAGGAGGACCCGGAAGTCATCACTTGAAGACTTTGGTGTTCTTTACCATGCCTTCCAATGCAGTTTAGGCTGGATGTTCTACAGAATGTATGTATGTCTTTTCACTTTTCATGAATTTGATATTTTAAAAAACTCTCCCTTAACAGAATCTCTTTCCTCTAGGAAAAAGAAAAAAAGCTGTACTTCTTCACTTTCTTGCATGTTTCTTCTCTCTCTCAAAACATTCAGTTTACAGAGGAGGAGTTGTCCTCTCTTTTCTCTAATGTATACTACTCGAAGCCAGAAATAATGCTATTTTCTGCTTGAATGCAAACCAATCATTTATCTGGACCTCCCTGAAAGGACTTAATTTGCCTAACTAGTCAGTATTCTGCGTCCGTTTCAGGATTCCAGACGCACACTTGGACTTTTCTTTTAACTCACGTTTCTCCCCCTGCTCACCCCAAACTCTACCTCCTCAGGCTTCCCCAGCTGAGAACTGGCTGCCAACCCCTCCCCTTCACATCTCTTAAGCTATTATTCTGTGCTCTAGTTACCACCAGCACTCTGCCTCAAACCTAAGGACTCACATTTGCCTAAAATAAATAATAAGCAGAGGGAACAGACAACCAGCTTGTTTTGCCACCTTTTCTGTGAGCCTGAAGTAACGCTGACCTATTCAGCAAGTGCCACAACTGGCTGACAGACATTTAAAGAATCTCAGTGGTGAGAGATGAGGAATGTCCCAGTGAGGCCTGGCAGCAGCATCCAGACGAACACACAAGAGGCTTTTTTAAAGGCACAGTGGGAAGAATTTTTAAAGTTTCTATTCAGAGGGGGATTTAACCGCACATTGACAAACCACCTAGACATGCCTGGAGCTATAATGTGTCTTTTCTTTCCCTTGAACCCTTTACACTATTCTACATAACTTTGAACAGGATCAATATTATTAAACCTCAGCTTGTTCTATTGGCATTTCTTATTTTCCAGCCTGATTAAAAAGAAAGAAATTAAGAGTTTGATGGAGGATGTGTACATTTAATGGTATTCTATTTTCCAAGAATGATTGGCAGATATTATTTGTTTATAGTCTGGAGATCTCTGTAGAGTTTTGCAAAGGTCTTCTTTAGATCAATTCAATACAACTGGTCTATACATAAGATCATATTTTAGGACCCAGAGAGATAATAAAATGTTCAACATGACCAATTCAGAGACTGTATTACATACTTATGTTTATATAAACATACATATGTGTATATATGTAACAAACATATATTTAATGTATATGTGTGTTAAATATACATATTTTAACAACATATACAATGTGAAATTACATGTCATTCCCATTTGTATCACTTCTCTGTCTTGGACTCCCTTCTATAAAATAGGATTGGCAAGCTAAAGCTTTCCAAGTTACTTTTCTAACTTTATAATGAATCTGGAAGCTTTGAAGATTTTAAGTTACACAGATTTTCAAGGAAAAGAAGCTGATATGGGGTGGCAGATAGAATGTGCTAGAAACTACAGAATCTGTGGAAATAGACTTTTGTGAGTTTAAGTTTTTAGAATTTTCATCTATAATTGACAAATTATATAAGTGACAAATTTATCATTCAAAATTTCAGTGGTTAATGGAATTGGGAAAGCAAATGATTGCCTTGGTGAAGGAGAGGACCTGCTCTCTGCCCTTTGTTATAAAAACTAGGACACTATAAAATTTCTTTGAGAATGGGTTCTAAATCATAAACTTCCCCGAAGAATAAGTTATAACCATAAATTTGTGCACTTGGTAGAGACATGTGAGAAGTTAGAATTATTTTTCAGCTGATGATTTTGTTCTGGGCCAGAGAATCAGGACTGGTAGAGTTCACAGGGCTTTGTGTCCAAGAATCACTCTATGGACTTCAGGGATCAGCTGAACAACTCTTCCCCCCAGCTTTGAGATATAATTAACATATAGTGTTGTGTAAATTTAAGGTATTGATCTGATATATTTATATATTGCAAAATAACTACCAACATAGGGTTAACTAATACCTCCATCATGTCATATAATTATCATTTCTTTCTCTTTTTTTTGTGGGGAGAACAATTAAGGTTTACTTTACTCCCTTAGCAACTTTCATGTATGTAATACAGTGTTATTAACTACAACTGTCATGCTGCATATTCGATTCCAAGAACTTGTTTGCTCTATAACTGGAAGTTTGTACCCTTTCACCAACATCTCCCTATTCTCTACCTCCCAAACACTAGCAACCACCATTCTACTTTCTCTTTTATAAGTTGTCTTTAACTCCACTGGATGTCTCCAAACTGAATCTCTGTAGTAAGTGGTTGCTGTCTTTGGTTCTATGGCTCATCAAATCCTCTCAATTCAGAGCCATTAGGAGATTTATCTTAGAAGAGAAAATCAGGAAAGAAAGATTGGTGGTCCTCAGTTATATCACCCAAGAATGATGTTCATGATATATATTTGAAGTGAAGAAGAGCAGGTTAAGAAGACAGAGTACTCTATTGTTATGTATAGATGCAATATATAGATCCCGCAAACTACCAATGTGAACTTGAATTGATCTTTGTCGGGATTATAGAAGGGAAATTCATAACAGGATAGCATGAGATTTCCCAGAATTAGGAAATGGTGATAATGAAGAGGAACAAGGGATACATTAATTGTACCAGCTAAATTTCAGTTTTTCTCATAGGATTGTCAACTTTGAAGATCTGGGACAGAATGGAAGCATAGAATGTTAGGCCTAACTAGGAATCCAGGTGGATTATCATTTAGGATGTTGACCGAACAGGTGTTATATCTGGAAGCTTTAACATCAAATGAACAAAGATGTTCCAGTCTGTAAAAATAAATAAATAAATAAAATGTCAAATTGACAGAATAAATGTATTCCCAGAAACCTGTGATTAAAAGGTGATTAAAGCTAGTGGGAAGAGAGTGGAGATAATTTCCTTATAGAAAAGGCTGCTGAGATAATTCTCTCAGATAGCCTGGCACTGCTTCTGCCTATTCCTGAATGTTCATGTGCAAATGCTTTAAAAGCTCTAACCTAGCTTCTGGCAAAGGAATGATTAGTCATAATCTGTCCAAAATTTGGTAAACATTTCATGCTATACTTGAGACAAGCTAGAGAAATGAGGGCTATATGATAATTCATCTGATGAATCAATAATTAATTGAGTGAACTTATTCAGGAAGTGGCTATTGACTCTTGACATTAACCTGGAGGAGACTTCTCTAACAGTATTCATGTAATCTATGCTTGCTTCTGCCCTGTTCAATATTTCTAATAATAACTTAAATGGAATTATTAGAGGGCAGAACTAAAATGCAAAAGTGGCTGCAGTGACAAGCAAAATAAAATGTTTAAGGTAAAGAAAAAATGTCTAAGATCTGTACAAAGATTCATTTTTGAGAGAAATTAGGAGTCTAAATGACAAGATGGGTATGCTATATCCATTGATTCAAAGACTCAATATCATAAAGATATCCTTTCTATTCAAATTCATTTATAGACTTAATCCCAATCCAAATGCCAGAAAAATTTTTCTTGTGTTTCTCTTAGAAATTGAGAAGTGATTCCAAAATATATATGGAAATTAAGGGAAAAATAGCCAAAAAATATTGATAAAAAACAAAATGTACTAAAAAATATAAAATAAATATTTACTAAATATAAGACTCTGTGTGTGTGTGTGTGTGTGTGTGTGTGTGTGCATGACAATGCAAAAACAGTGAGGAGAGATACGGTCTTTCCATACATGATACTGGTTCAATTGAATACCTGTGTTTGTTTGTTTAAGATTTTATTTATTTATTTTACAGAGAAAAGGAACATGGAAGAGGAGCAGAGGGAGAGGGAGAATCTCAAGCAGTTTCCTTGCTGAGTACAGATCCTGACAAGGGTTTCAGTCCCAGGCCCCTGAGAGTTGGGTGTTTAAATTACTGAGCTACCTAGGCTACCCTGATTACCATATTTTTAAAATACATGAATATTGAACATCACCTTATACTATCCTCAAAATTCAACTCCAGAAAAATTGTAGATCTAAAAGTAAGCCATAAAACAAGAAAAAGTCTTCTAGAAGATAACACAGAAGAGAAACTCATGTCTTGGAGTAGTCAAAGTCTTAAATGGATTTCTTAATCACTAACCATAAATTATTAACAAATTAGGCTTTGTTGTAACTGAGAATTGTGATTCATCAAAAGATATTAGGGGTGAGGAAAATCAGTTGAAAGACTCGGAAAATATTTGTGGTATACATGTGTTACTTGTATCGAAACAAACCCCTACAAATAACAAAAGGATATACAACTCATTTAAGGAATGGGCAAAATACTAAATAGTCACTTCAGAAAACTGGATATACAAATGCCCGGTAAGTATATAAAAATGTCTTCAAATCTTCAGTTATCAGGAAAATGCAAATTAGAACTACAATAAGCTGGGGTACCTGGGTGGCTCAGCTGGTTAAGCAGTCTGCCTGCAGCACAGGTCATTATCTCAGGGTCTTGGGATCGAGCCCTGTATTGGGGGTTTCTGCTCAGTGGAGAGTCTGCTTCTCCCTCTGTGCTCTCTCTTTCTATCTCTCTCTCTCAAGTAAATAAATAAAAACCTTTAAGGAAAAAAAAACTACAGTAAGCTACCACTACCCTCCCATTACAATAGCAATGATTTAGATTAAAAAAAAAAAAAAAGACACCAAGTGTTAAGATGGATATATAGGATGTAAAGCAAATAGAACTCTCATACTTTTCTGTTGTGAACTTTAATGGATATATCCATCTTGAATATCTTTAAGTAGCATTTATTAATTCTGAGTATATAATGCCCTAGGATTTAATCATTCTGCAACTATGTATAAACACAATAGAAATGAGTGCATCCATGCACCAAAAGGTATGTGTGAAAATTGGATAGTAGCTTCATTCATGGTCTGTAAATTTCATATATTTGTATACTTTTGTATATTTGTATAGATTTGTATGTTATACTTCAGTATAAGAAAACTTAAACTTTTAAAAACTTAAAAAAATAAATCCATGAGTATACATTGGAAGGTAAGAGTTTAACCAAGAGAAGTTTGTTTCAGTTGAAGGTCGGCTTAATTTTTAAAAATTCATCAATGTCATCAATGTTATTAAGCACATTACCAGATATTTCTCCATAAAAAGGAGACAAAAACTGGCTTAGTATATATAAAAAATTATCGGGTACAGCTCAAACCAATTTATGATTTAAAAAGAAGACACACATATGCCCACAATTATAATTGTCAAGGAGGCACCAAGAGATACTCCCAGTGAATTTCTAGGCTCACTCCTTTCTTGCTACTTGTATAGCAACAAACCCAGCACCCTTGTATAATCTAGGTCAATCATTTCTGACAGGATGGTAACCTCTTTTTACCTGTTGTTCTGTAGGCATAAGAAACTCCAAATGTTGAATGTATAATAGGCAGGTTTATAAGATCAGTGGAACCTTGCTATATCCTCTGGTAAAAGCACCACCTCTTTCCCTTTCCCTAGCAAAGAGAACTTCTAAACTAGCGGAGTCCTTAAAGTTGAATAAGTGTACAACTCACAGTTCTGTCTGAGAAGATTTTCTCTTAAGGCCAACACTATAAGTGCAATCATTCTGTGAACCAGGCATAAATATTTTCTGTTAATTACATATAGCGAGTCGCCAATGAAGTCACAAGGGTAAGTTGAGGGAATAACCTCAGGCAACAGAGGTAAAGAATATGGGAGTCTGGACCCTCTGGATATACTCAGACCTAATTTCAAATGCACTATTTCCATTCAACAGTGCATTGTTGTAACATTCACTTGACCTTACGTCGTCATGATGGGTCTGATAGTGTTGCTCGTCAAGACTGGTCTACTTCTACAATCAGTTGCTCAATTTCTATAGGGTCTGGCAACATACCCACAGCTTGTGTCCAATGACAGATTGTCCTCTGTTACAGAGTCATGCTTGTTCCAGAAACCCAGAGTCTGTACTGTAATCTCCTATTGGGGCTCTCTAAAGCCTCCATAAATAATCCTTATGTAGTATGATGGGATATGCTGGGCCATATGGCCCAACAGAAAGGGCAGGTTTCATTACAGCCTGGGGAACATTGTTCTTCACCTCTACTCAAAAAAGTAAGCTAAGTCACTCAATACTTAGTTACAACAATAATACCAATGTAATATATGCTTCTTCTAGAATCCAAATAAATTTGTCCCAATGGACATCAGGTCATTGGACCCCTAAATACTTCCTGATATGATGACAGACGTTTGAGTCCTCATGGAGAGTATCTCCTACCCATATGTGACTTGCAAAGGCTTCTAGAATATTGTATGCAAAGTCTGATTGAGATAGCATTAATATAGTTGTATAGCATAACATTTTGTAGAAAGCCAACATAACCCAAATCTCTGCAGACTAGTATGGTGTGACAACAGGAGGCAAAATAATGACTGCATATCCCTTTTTTCCTCACATAAACTATTTTTATTAACAAGTAATGTATTATTTGCCCCAGGGATACAGGTCTGTGAATCGTCAGGCTTACACACTTTACAGAACTCACCAAAGCACATACCCTCCCCAGTGTCCATAATCCAGCCACCCTATCCCTATCCCCCCACCTCCCAGCAACCCTCAGTTTGTTTCATGAGATTAAGAATCTCCTATGGTTTGTCTCCCTCCCGATCCCATCTTCTTTCATTTTTTTCCCTCCCTACCACCCAGGACCCCCTGCCCTGCCTCTCAAATTCCTCATATCAGAGAGATCATATGATAATTGTCTTTCTCTGATTGACTTTTTCGTTTAGCATAATACCCTCTAGTTCCACACACATCGTTGAAAATGGCAAGATTTTGTTTCTTTTGATGGCTGCATAGTATTCCATGGTATATCTATCTATCTATCTATCTATCGACCTATCGATTGATAGATAGATATCACATCTTCTTTATCCATTCATCTGTTGATGGACATCTAGGTTATTTCCATAGTTTAGCTATTGTGGACATGGCTACTATAAACATTTGGGTGCATGTGCCCCCTTGGATCAGTACATCTGTATCTTTAGGGTAAATACCCAGTAGTGCAATTGCCGGGTTGTAGGGTAGCTCTTTTTTCAGCTTTTTGAGGACCCTCCATACTGTTTTCCAGAGTGACTGCACCAGCTTGCATTCTCACCAACAGCCCACATAAACTATATTTGACCTTCTTTGGTGATGAATACTGAGAATAATGCCTTCCCCAGACCAACAGTCACAGACCAAGTCCCAAATATTTTGTAGATCCCGTTTCAGTGAAGACACCACATCTATCAGAGCAGCCACATTTGAGACTTTCAGTTAAGTATATAGTAATTTACCATGATCTACCATAAAAACCACCTGGTTTTTGTAGGAGTAAACAGGTAAATTGAATAGGAAATAATAAGAACTCCAACACCTGTTTCCTTTAAGTCTTTGTGGAACTAATCTCTTCAATTATTCCAGGATATATTGCTTCTGTTTTATTATTTTGGCTAGAGACCAAGGGCTGGGGGAGCCAGTTTCAGGGACTTTCACTTGATTCTAACATAATGGTTCTTACTAAACATATCAAGGAACCTAAAGCAAGTGAGGGAAGAAACTATACAGAACCTGGGGACAAAAGCACTTCAAGCTACTTCAAAAACAAAGACCTTAACTTTTGACCATGTGTGGAGTGTTTAAGAAATGTAGGGTGCCTGGGTGGCTGAGTCAGTTAAGCCTTTGCTTCTGGCTCGGGTCATGATCCCAGGGTCCTAGGATGAGCCCAGCATCAAGCTCTCTGCACAGCAGGGAACTGGCTTCTCCCTCTTCCTCCTCCTGTGTGTGTTCTTTCTTTCCCACTCTTTCTGTCAAATAAGTAAATAAAATATTAAATAATTTATATAAAAAAAGAAATTCAAGAGATCTAGTTTGGCTGAGTAAGCAAGGGGAGCATGACAATGAAGCTTATATCACCTATCTCACAGAATTTGATAGGTTATGCAGTTTAAAAAAATAAATATTATAAAAGCAATGAATTAACCTATTCTATTATTCACATACATTGTCTTAAACTGAGCAATCAGTGAAAGTACATTTAATTTAGGGCAAATATAGAGCATTCTATAAAAACTGATGACCAAATGGACCATAAAGCAAGCTTTTATAAAAATATCATAGAGCTTACATTCTACAAAATTAAGTTAGAAATATGAAATATCAAAGACAAATTCATCAATATATACCAATAATAAACCAAATATATCAATATATACCAATAATATACCAAAAAGTATATTTGGAACTTAAAAAAAATATTTTAAGTAACCAGTGGATCAATTAATAGACATTAAGATTAAAGAGTGCTTAAAACTGAATGATAATCAAGACTAATGAAACCTGTAGAAACAGAGCAGTGTTGTGGAAGGAGAAATGTAAAGGAAAAATGTGCAGTTTAAATAATTAGTTTTGGGGGAAAAAGGCTAAATATTAGTAAGCTATGCATTCAAGATAAATAGACTGAAAAAATAATAGAATAAACAAAATAATAAAGATAAGAGAAAATAATGAAGTAGAGAACTAGTCTACATTTAAGAAAGTGAACAAATAAAGTGATTTCTTGGGAAAAACTTATACAATTGACAAAACTCTGAAAATACACATGAAGAAAAAAATCAGATTGGCAAATCATTTGTTGCATTACCTCTGATCAAGGAGTAAATCCTCAAAAAGCGAAAACATTTAGCTTTTTGAACAGTGTGTACAAAAGCATATTCAATATTTCCAATAGTTCACCCCTTTAATGGATATTAACTAGATCTCATAAGCTATGAATTAATTTCTTTTCTAATGAACTAATTTATTAAACCCAAAATATGGGGCACCTGGGTGGCTCAGTGGGTTAAGCCTCTGCCTCTGGCTCAGGTCATGATCTCAGGGTCCTGGGATGGAGCCCCCATCGCATAGGGCTCTCTGCTCAGCAGGGAGCCTGCTTCCTCCTCTCTCTCTCTCTCTCTGCTTGACTCTTAGCCTAATCGTGATCTCTGTCTATCAAATAAATAAATAAAATCTTTAAAAATAAAAGAAACCAAAAATATGCAGGAAAATTATGCAAAATACCACTATTTACAAATTTGTATTTAAACCTTTAGCAATTGTACACATAAAGCATAAGTGTATGACTTACAATTAATAAGAAAATTTAGAAGACAAAATTCCATAAACATCTCTATTTTGTACCCTCTTTAGTTTTACCTCATCTTGGGAGAGTATCTAATTACTTTTTTCAGACTGAGAATAAAGCTAAGTCTTTTTAATATATTTACTATTATCCAGGTTCAAAATTGAATAATGCAGAGTGTTTTAAAAATTGCCAAGACCTATTGTCTATATAAGAAAGCATACCTCCTTCACTAGAAAAATTCCATCATCTATTGTTTAGGACAGAAAAAAATATATATATATATTAAAATTATAAAATATATAAATTTTATATAATTATATTTTGGTATAATCATAAATCAAAATTTTAGATCAGTGAATTTACTCTAAGTATATAAACCAGATCTGTCTCATGTATGTCCAGATACAGTGGTGGCAATGATAATACTATATATTTCTCTGGCACAGTAGAGTTCTTTTATGTTCTAGGTTTTGTGTCCCAAACCTTGTCTAGTCCAATTTATTTAATCCTGATAAAGAAGGGAGGAGAAGTTAGGAATTCTGTGTAAAACTTTTATAGTGATCCCCACAGAGGTCATCTTCAGGGTGGATAAGGTTTACTAATGCAAGTGAGTCAAATCTCAAATCAGGCCCTCTGCTCTCTTCTAATCTAGAAGCTCCTCTATTTTCTCCTTCTCTGTGTTCCACATTTGTGGATTCCAACCACCCTTCTCTCCCCCCACTGCCCCTCACTCTCTTTCCCTCTCATTTGTGCCTGCCCCCAAAGCTTGGAGACCCTCCAAGTCCAGTGAAATCAAGATCAGCGCTGTCACTCCAGGTTAACTCTTATTCATCATCACTGCTCCCCCTTCCCTCCCCATCCCCCCTTCTCCTCACTATTCAAATTTAGCTCTGAGATGAAATCAACCTTGGCATTGGTCATCAGCAACCTTTCTTTTCCTGCCTGCCCCATTTTACCACTGCTCCTCCTCCACCCCAGCCTTTCCCAGTGCTTAGAAGCTTCTGAGAGGAGATTAAACTAATCCCATCCACCAACAAGCTCACTAAGCAGTTCCTGAGTAAAGTCCAAAATTCCTGCCAAACAATAGAGCTGGGGGAAAAATTAATGTAACAATCAGCACATTATAGTAATAGTTTTTCTATGAAAATTCTTTCCCTTTTAATAATCCTATACAAAGTGAAAGGAGAGTATGAAGCATGGAGTGTGTTTTAGGGAGGGGGAATACAGAGACAATTGGTTTTTCTTTTCTTTCTTTCTTTCTTTTTTTTTTTTTTTGTTAAATATAAATTAAACAACTAAGTATGTTGGCACCACCACACTTTTTTTTTTAAAGGTAATTTAACCTATCCCTTTTCTTCACAAAACAGGAATGAGTGTGTAAATAGCCAACATTTAAGTGGTTTTGGATTGGTTCATTTGCTAATTAATACTTAAGAAAGTAGGCTTAGAAAAACTGGGCAGGAATAGGGTATTTGAGAGTGTTTTGCCTGCAGCATATTGATGCCCTTGCCTGTGGCTCCAGCTCCAAAGAGGAAAGCCAGGTTCCTCACTCCATCTTTGGGAGAACACAGTGCCCCTCTCTCTCCTTATTCTACTGCCTTGATGTTCTCACCCAGTGCACGTAAGTTTCTCTAGAATAAAAGAAATACCATCAGATAGGCAATATTTAAATCAGTATCTCAAATCCCTCCAGCTTTTTCAGCATCAGAACTCTATTTTTATTTTCTTGAAGGAACTGATTTGAAATAAACACAAACCTCAAAAGCTGAGGTACGAAGAGGCTGTCATGGCCAATGGCTGTGTAGGGGGTAAGAAATTTCTATTCAAATAAGGGTGAATGCAACTGGTAATGTCTAAAAAAAAATGTGTTGGGGGGGTGTTCAGGGGAAAGTTTAGCCTCAAGGGTAAATCCATGGTTTTATTCTTAGTATTCATTATGCCAAAGAATTCCATGTTAAAACAAAATGGAAGAGAGTTTTAAAAAATAAAAGAAATGAACAGAGCTCCAAAGACACAATTGAAAGGTTGAAGCCACATTGAGAGTAACACCAATAGAGATATTAAATGGTGTCTTCCAGAACAAGCAGAGGAAAGTCCTAACAAAGTCCTCTAGCTTTTAGGTGCTTCTAAATGCCAAAAGTGAAAAGTGTTCACAAAGGCATTTAAACCACAGTTATGCAATGTCCAGCTTCCCAAAGCAATGGATCTTTTTCAAATACTCTCATGGTTTCCTGAGAAACTTTAGAAAGAGAGAAAACACCCAAACACCTAATTTGGTGTTCACTTCATTTTATACATATTTTAATGAAAATTTTCACATAAAAATATAGGCCATTGTGAATCCTTGATTTCTCTTGGCTACTGATAGGAACAATAAAAAAATTTGCCATTTCAACAAAAATTTACTAGTCACTTATTCTTACGAAATCACTATGTTTGACACAAAACCCCGAACCCCGGAAGTACAACTATATAAGTACATTTGTGTATAATATTTTTATGGTTATCTTTCTTAAATGTAAACATATACACACAAACACTTCAAATTGAGGTTGTATGGAGTAAATGATATCATACTCAATAGATTATTTCAGGCATAGTTCTTACTATAAATACATGGAAGGGATAATCTGTTCTTTATTTCCCTGTAGAAAATTTTTATTAATATTCTAGTTGTGAAATTTCAAGTAATATTGGCTACATGAATTTATCTGGAACAGTACAATATATGATGTGCTTTCGCATGCAGTGTCTGTATTAATTCTCAGACCATTTTCTGGAATAGGAAGAGCAGGTAATGAGAATGGTGATAGGCAGAACATTGCATGTTTTTCTATGTCCTATGACCTGATCACAACCTACTAAATAAGGACTTAAAACTGGATTGTCTTTCTTCTGTCATATTGATCTTTCCATTACATATTGTTGTCTCTAATCCCACTGAATATACCAGGCTTAGCAGACTGCATTGGCAGCTTAACTTTGGGTGTGTTTCCTAAGAAGGAGCAAAAGTGGTATCAGGAAAATACACTAATTTATATCCTTTATTTCAAATGATGCTGCTGGTTTAATCTTCCTCCCTCTCACTCTCCCTTCTTTTTCCACAAATATTATTTTGACTTATAAGGAGCTAGACAGGAGAGAGAACAATGAATACAAAAATTTCCTCCCTAAGAGAATGCATAAATGTAGACAAGAAGCAGATGAACTAACTTATAAATGCATAATACATTAGTGCAAATATTATGGAAGGAAATTACTAGGAAAGCACTAGGATCATGCCATTTTAGAGTGGTCAGGAAAGGCCCTTCTGCTGAGGAGACATTTGAGCAGAGATTCCATGGAGAGGAAGGAAGGAGTCATGCAGATATCTACACAAGAGAATTGCAGACAGAAGGAATAGACTGAGCATACCAAAAAGAAGCATGTTTCCTGTTTTTGAGGAACAAGAGGAGGCTAGAATGGGTGGAGGGGATTTAGAGACAGGGCAGAGGTATGAGGGATGTGGTCTGCTCATGTGGAGAAACATAGCAGAGGGCAAGATCATAAACAGTCTTGTAGGGCATTGTAAGGACCATAAGATGGGGAGCCACTGGAGGATTCTAAACAAAGTTGAAACATTTGACTTATACTTTTCACAGATCACTAGGGTTGTGGCCTAGAAAATAGTTTGCAGGCAAGCTGGAAGGCTATCAAGTGGCTACTGTAATACTCAGATGGGAAATGATGGTGACTTGAACCGAGACAATAGTGGTAGAGATAGAGGTGGCTTGACTCAGGATACATGTTAGTTTGAACCATTTGAAATTTGTTTTTATAGGTGAAAAATGTTGGAAAGTTAGTAATTTCCTATGAGTCCACATAATTTTTTATTGTTATGCCAAAAGTATCTTGGAATGGATTGAAACTACTAAGAGAGAAAACAAAGCAGATCAAGGTTAATCGCAAGGTTTTTGACTTGAATGGAAATGGACAAATTTTATTTAAGATAAGAGAACTGCCAGAGGATGGGTTTTAGAGAACAATCAAGTTAATTTTAATATGTTAAGTTTGATATCCTTATTAGATATTCAAGTAAAGATATTAAGTAGGCAGTTGGATATATTTGAAAAAGGTCCAGTTGGAGATATAAACTTAAGAGTACTGTATGAAGAGTCATCTCAGAGCCTTGTGTCTTAGTCCACTTGGATTGCAATAGCAGAATACTACAGATTGTTTGGCTTATAACAACAGAAACTAATTTCTTTCAGTTCTGGAGGCTGGGAAGTCAAAGATCAAGCAAGGTACTGGCAGATTTGGTGTCTGGTGAGAGCTGCTTCTTGATTCACAGATGGCTGTCTTCCCTCTGTGTCTTCACATGGTTTAAGGGGCAAAGAAACTTTGTGTGTTCTCTTTTAAATAGGCACTGATCTGTTTATGACAGAGGATTCCACTGTCATGACCTAATCACCTCCACAGGTCCCACCTCTAAATACCACCACTTTGGGGATTAGGTTCCAGCATATGAGTTTGGGGGTGGGGAGTAGAGGGACAAACATTCAGTCTAAAGTATTCCACCTCTGATTCTCCAAAATTCATCTTCTTTCCACATTCAAAATGTATTCATTCTGAGTAGCTTCTAAAATCTTAACTTGTTGCACCGTCAACATTAAAGTCTATGTCCAAAGTCTCACTTAAAGTATCTTCTAAATCACATATAAGAAAGACCAAAGTATAATCCATCCTGGGGCAGATTCCCTTCCAGTTGTCAATCTGTGAAACCAAACAAGTTAATGTGCTTCCAAAATGCAATGGTAGGACAGGTACAGGATAAACATTCCTATCTCACAAGAGAGAAAAAGGAAAGAAAAAATGAGTGATGGGTCCCAAGTAAGTCTAAAACCTAACAGGGCAAATTCCCTGCCTAGAACTTAAGGAGAAAGAACAATTATCTTCGGCTGGATGTTTGATTGGATGTTTGGCCCTTCAGCTGACCCTCTGCCAGGCTTGCCCCCAGGGTTCTCCCCAAACTGGGTTATAAGGCTATTGGATGCTCTAACTTTGAAAGCTAGGTGGAATAGCCATGACCCCAGGCCCATAGGTTCAGAGCACCAGCAGAGAGGCATGCAGGGATGCTGTTAGAGTTTGCTGCCTGTACTCTCCAAAGGGATACCTTTGCAGCTGGCTCCCTGGGGTGACCAAGGAGCTCCAAGGAGCTCCAAGGAGCATGGGACTGGCACTGGCGGGCAGGGAGTAGCATTTGCAGTGTACGGCCAGGCAGCATAGGAGGAAATCATCTCTCTTATTAGTATGCATAGTGAGGATTAGTATGTGACAATCTTTAGGACTCTGAATTCAAATCCATCTTGCCACTTACTATCTGCCTGTGCTTAAGAATGTCATTTAATGTGTCCTTATGCTTCAGTTTCCACAACTTTGATATGGGGATATGATTAGTGCTCAGATCGTAAAGTTGGTGTGAGAATTAAGTGAATTAATATGTTTGAGGTATTTCAAACAGGGTCTGGCATAGAGTAAGAGCTATGTAAGTATTAGTTATTATTTCCCTAGCTTTTAACAGATAAGGAAGTCTATGTTGGGAGGTTTAACACCAATGCTAAGTTAAAATGAAAACCTATAAGCAACCTCAACTTCCTTCCTAACATTATTAGCATTTCTTCAAGGTGCAAATCATGATTCACAATTCATCTTCACAGTTCTCACATTAGGGGGATCAATAGCAATGTCATGACTTTGTGTCCAAGCTCTGGAGGGCTCCGTCTGTTTTTTTTGTCTTTCTGGTTATTTTGCAGTGAAGCTAGGAGAATCTACCATGGAATGCTCACCAGATGCCATTTTAAACTAGAATCTCATTTTGATGATCAAGAAATTAACATTTATGAGGCACCTGGGTGGTGTAGTAAGTTAAGCGCCTGACTCTTGGTTTCAGCACAGGTAGTCTTAGGGTCCTGAGACTGGGCCCTGTGTTGGGCTCTGAGTTCAGCATAGAGTCTGCTTAAGGCTCTCTCTCCATCCGCACTCCCCCCCCCAAAAGATAAAGAAATCCTAAAAAAAAAAGAAATGAACATTTATTATGCTTCTGCTATATACAAGAGCTATAGTAAATTAAGGTAAAAGTATCAGTCCCACTATAGAATGGTGGTATTGAGAAAGAGCTTTAGAGTCAGGCATAATTGCAGCTGAGTCCTGGCTCCACCGTTCACTTTGGAGAAAGATTACTCTACGGGCCTGAACCTCAGATTACTCACCTATAAAATAGCAATAATAATAGTGTCTAACTCATAAGGTAATTATAGCAAGTAATGCATTCAAAACTCTATGTAGGAGCAGGCACATGATGATTACTCAATAAAAATTTGCTTGTCATTGACTGGGAAAGAAAAAAGTAAAAAACTTCTAAAACAACTCATAACAAGCACAGGGAATAATGAAGACGCATATACAAACATGTACCTCACAAGTACCGAAGAGAAAAAAACAAAAACAAAACAAAATAAAAAAACACAGGGAGGGTTCAAAGAGAAAGTGGGCTTCATTTCAGCAAATAAAGATGAGTTAGTGTATTTCATTATAACAGAGACAGCAGCAGCAGGAATGAGAGAGAACTCACAGAGTGTATAATGGTGAAATATATATTTTGATCAGAGTGGAAAATTCTCAGGGGTGAGAGGGTAGTGAGAAATAGTATTGAAAATGTTTTATTAGAAATAAATTGAGAGGGTAGTGATAGTTCTGAATTTCTGATGAGGATCTTGGACTTTGTATTAGAGTTTTCCAGAGAAACGGAATCAATAGGATATATAAAGAAAGAGAGAGAAAGAGATTTAATCTAAGGAATTGGTTTATGCCATTGTGGGGACTGACAATCCCAGGATCTGGAGGATGCCTCGGCAAGCCGGAGATCCAGGAGGGCTAATAGTGGAGCTCCAGTCTGAGTCGAAAGCTTCAGAACCAGGAAGGTCTTTTGTGGTGTTTTCATTGCAAAGGCTGGCAGGCTCCAAACCTGAGAAAAGCCCATGTTTTCAGTGAATCCGAAGACAGAAAAAAGTCAGTGTTCTACTTTGAAGACAGTCAGAACAATTATCTTATTGGTAGGGGAAACGGTTGGTCATCCTTGTTCTAGTCAGACCTTCAACTGACTGCATGAGGAAGAGCAATCTGCTTTACTCTGTCTATAGATTTCAGTGTCAGTATTATCCCAAAATACAGAAACTCCTGGAATGATATCTTACTAAATATCTGAGCACCATGTGGCCCAATCAACTTGATACATAAAATGAATCCTCACAGTATCTTTGCCATTTGGGAGTGATTGAAAGATTGGAAGCGGGAAGTATATAATAAAACAATGCATTAGGAAGAAAATAGGGGAATAGATTTCTTTGTAGTGAGGGATGTACAGAGGTATTTCTGTGCAAGGAGAAAAGACTATTGTAAAAAGCCTAAAAATGAGGTAATGACAACATCAATCCACAGGAAGAATAGAGGAGAAAGAATATGTAAACGAAAAGTATGCAGAACAATTTGCTAAAAAATGTCAAATCCAGAGGCACCTGGGTGGCTCAGTTGGTTAGGTGTCTGCCTTCAGCTCAGGTCCTGATTCCAGGGTCCCGGAATCCAGCCCAGAATCAGGCCCCTTGCTCAGCAGTACCCTGCTTCTCCTTCTCCTTCTACCTGCCACTCCCCCTGCTTGGGTTGATGCTCTCTCTCAAATAAATAAATAAAATCTTTAAAAGAAAATGTCAAATCCATATATATGAAAATACATCTCCTGAGTCTCTAGGTTTCTAGATTGTGGCTAGTAATTCAATTGATTCATAAAAAAGCAAAAGGGCACTGATTGAGATAGCAGACAAGGAATCCCCTCACTAAATGTAATTTTGCATGGTTACTTTTAGTTGATTATCCAGCAGAATTTTCCTCTATATTTTCCTTATTGAAAGAACTTATTTATTGAGTGCTGTTGTACAGATAGTATTCTGATGTCCAGAGGCCAGATGAAGAGCCACATGGAAGCTGGACCCCTCTCCAGTCCCAGGATGTTGATTTTGATTAGTTTAGGCCAGTCCTGTCAATTCTGTTCTTGTTATTTAATAGTTTTAAAATAAACCTAGGATGCAATTTTGGCCAGCAAGATGGAAGAGGTGATTTGGTGGGAATGTGTAAAGTAATGTTTGTTGTTTGTTTGTTTTCTCACCTTAAAAGCCTTAAAGGATGAAAAGTAATGCTGATGAGAAAGGAAAATTGGTAAATTGAGCTACACTAAATTAAGAACCACTCTTAATGATGTTCACCAGATAGCATTAGAAGATGGCTGAAAAAATAGTTCACAGAAATGGAGGAGATATTTAAAGTATCTTTAAACAAAAAACAATTTTAATATATAAAAGAGTCCTTCTGATTAAACAGAAAAAAACATCCCAAGGAGCAGGGAGGGGAATGAAAGCTTTGAACACACACTTTACAACATGATAGTTATTTAAAAACTAGAAATAATATGGGCACTTGGGTGGCTGAATCCTTAAGCATCTGCCATTGGCTCAGGTCATGATCCCAAGGTTCTGGGACAGAGCCCCACATTGGGCTCCCTGCTCAGCGGGAAGCCTGCTTCTCCCTTTCCCACTCCTCCTACTTGTATTCCCTCTCTTAATGTCTCTGTCTGTCAAATAAATAAAATAAAATCTAAAAAAAAAAAGTAATATATGTCCTGATATTAAACAACAAAATATATATATATGTATAAAATTCATAAATATAAAATCTTTTGTATCTATATCTACAAAATCTTATAAAATGTACATATAATTATATAAAATATTTTGTCCTTTTTTTAAAAGATTATTTATTTATTTATTTATTTAACAGAGAGGGATCACGAGTAGGCAGAGGGGTGGAGGAGGAAACAGGCTTCCTGCTGAGCAGAGAGCCAGATGCGGGACTCAATCCCAGGACCCTGAGATCATGACCTGAGCCAAAGGCAGAGGCTTAACCCACTGAGCCACCCAGGTGCCCTATTTTGTCCATATTTATATTGTGTTGTATCTATATAGTATATGAGAAAGCGTCTAGACTTATTAGACATGATGGAATGCTAACACATACTTACCAGAGGGATAAAGTTTAAGAAGAGAAAATCCTAAGTGTGGAAAAGAATGTAGAACAGCTAAAATTCTTAAAATTGATGGGAATATTAAATAAAAAAATATTTTTTTTGCTGTAGCTACTAAAACTGGACATGCATATACTTTATCTAGCAATTTTACCAAGTACATATGCATTTGTTCACCAAAAGATATGTCCTAAATTTTTGTAGCAAAATTATTTAATTAAACAAAATTTTAAAACTACTTAAATATCTATTAACAGCAGAATGAATTTTAAAAATCAGTATATTCAAACAACGAAATATTATACTAAATGAGAATGAACTATAACTACATGCAAAATTGATGAATCTCACTAATACAGGGATGAATGAAAAAAGCCAAATAAAATATAGCTTTACACTAACATATAAAAAAATTGGTACTTGCTATTAGAAGTCAAGCAGACAGAGAGGCAGGCAGAGAGAGGAGGAAGCAGGCTCTCCGCCAAGCAGAGAGCCGACATGGGGCTTGATCCTAGGACCCTGGGATCATGACCCGAGCTAAAGACAGAGGCTAAACCACTGAGCCACCCAGGCGCCTATGCTGTTAGAAGTTAGAATAGTGGCCTAGTTAAGGGTTGTGGGACTGACCATAATTAGGTAGATATGGGACAGGTGGACTTCATGCTTGCTGGGAGCTGATTTCACAGAAATTTTTATGAAAATCGGTTGAACTATATATCATATGTATTAGGGTTCTCTAGAGAAATGATTAATGGGATATATATAGAGGGAGATATTTAAAGATTTAAGTCACACAACTGTGGCAAGTCTGAAATCTTCAGGGAGGAAGATCTGGAGGCTAGAGACCCAGGAGCGAGTTGATGTTGCAGTTTTGATTCCAAGGGCAGTATTCTTTCCTCCTCAGGATACCAAAGTCTTTTAAGGCCTTCAACTGATTGGATAGGCCGACTCCCATTAATAGGGATAATCTACTTTACCCATGTTCTACAGATTTAAACATTAGCTACATCTAACAAAATATCTTCACAGCAAAGCCAGACTGAGGTTTGACCAAACAATTGGATACCACATTCTAGCTGATTTAAAACATAAAATTAACTACCACAGGTTACCTCTTGTCAGCTTGGCTCCCGCATCTCCTTAAATCATATACAATCTCCAAATAAAGACAATAGGAAAGTCATAATTCTACCTAATATGATACAGTTCTCCTGTGTATAATCGAAAACATAAACCCTTTCCCCAGAAGATGATGGGAAGGCCTTGGATGATGTCATTCTTCTTGATATCCAGTAACTTTAATACTATAGTATTAGGTCAAGACATCTTATATGAGGGAGTAAGAGAGGAAATAAAATATATTTGCAATACATATACACCTGAACATGTAAAAGAATAAGGAACAAATACAACAAATTACAGATATTGGTTCTGTAACTGGTCACATGGCTAGAGCTAGTATGTACCTTCTGTTACACAGTTGATATTCCCTTTGTCCTCAGCAAGCACCGGAGCTGATCATCATTCTTTACCTAGAGGGTGACCCAAAACTTTGTTCCCTAAGGGGGTCTAGGCCATTGATGATGTTGCCTGAGTTGGGTCGTTATAGTTTTCCATTGAGTTTAATCATGATATGATATTGCTAACAAATGTCCTCAGAGATAGCCTCTCTTCCAGACACACTTTCTTACCTCCATTGTGGAACAGCAGTTCGGTTTTCTCCAAGTATTCAGGATTAATCACCCAAAGTAGCCATGTGTCAGTCTTGACTTCCAGTTCACTGAAACCATTGTTGTGTCTCCTGGTAGAAGCATTCTTCACTTTAGAACTAAGACCTCTAAAGTAGCAGATCATGAGGTCATGAGAAAGGAATAAAAAATTTGGTTGGGCTGCTAGGTTATAAAGAGTGGTATGGACTCCCATTTCTACCCCTTGATTCCTAGTTCCATGAATCCTGGCCATGGGAGAAATAACACCATACACTGTGTGCTGATTTAGCACATATGCATCCTTCTGAAGAACCTCAAGACATTGCCACCCAGACTGGTAACTAAGTATTCAAAAAATGTGATTCTACCATTATATCAAGCCAGATGCTTGATTATTCAGTTATCCACAGAAAGTGCCAGGGTTTTGCTCCAAAATCTTAAGGGTCAGCACTGTGATTGACCTCTAGGGGCCAGCCTAAGATTTCAACCCCTACCTGACGCTGACACTTCAAACACCACTAGCTTTGCTGGATCAAATAACACAGGTGATGAGACAGCTGGCACGGCAGCCTAAACATGTCACAGAACCTTCTCTTGTTTGGGCCCTACTCAAAACAAGCCATCTTTGGGTCACTAGGTAAATGGCTGAAGTAGCATACTCCAGTTGGGAATGCTGCCTCCAAAATCCAAAGAGTTTCACTAGGCACTGTGCTTCTTTTTTGGTTGTGGGAGGGGGCGGATGCCAGAATTCATTATTTACCTTAGAAAGGTTGTCTCCACATGTCCCACACGAATATCCCACATGTCCCCCAGAAATATCACTAATGTAGAGGCCTCTGAAATTTTGTCAGATTTATTTCCTACCCTTTGATACACAAGTATCTTACCAATAGGTCTATGGTGGTTTCTACTTCTTGTTTACTAGGTCCAATCATCCTATCATCAATATGATGGGTCAGTAAAAGGGAAAGGGTAACCAAGATCCCTGTGAACTAAATTATGACCTAGGGCTGGAGAGTGGGTAGACCCCTGAGGGAGGATCATGAGAATGTATTGCTGGCATTGCTAGCTGAAATCAAACAGCTTCTGGTGGTATACTGACAGGCATAATAAAAAGGAGCATTTTCTATATTAATAGTTGAATACCAGCTACCAGAGTATGTGTTAATTTGATCAAGCAATGAAACTACTTCTGGTACAGTAGCAATTGGAGTCACCACCTGGTAAAGCTTATGACCATCCATTGTCGTTCTCCAAGATCCACCAGTTTTCTGCACAAGCTAAATAGGCAAGTTGAATAGAAATGTGGTGGAAATCATGTTCAAGTCTTTGATGACAGCACTAATGTTTACAATCCCCCTGAGAATGCAGTATTGGTTTTGGTTTACTATCTTCCTAGATAGAGGCATTTCTAGTGGCTTCCACTTGGTCTTTCTTACCATTATACCCCTCACTCCATGAGTTAAGAAACAAATGTGTGGGTTGTGCTAGTTGCTGAGTACATCTATTCACTTACGAATTCCAGGACTGGGAAAAAGACTACAAAATCAGTTTTGGGACTCACTGTGTGACAAATCTGAACTAAGAAGTCCATTAATGACCTGATCTCTATAAGCCCTATGAGTGGTACAACACCCTGAAATTTAGGTCTCCTTGAATTAGTGTCAGTTCAGAGCCACTGTCCAATAATCCTTGATTCTTTTCTTTCCCTAAGGTACAGTCACTTTGGTAAAAGGCTGGAGGTACCTTTGGAGAAGGCTGAAAGAAAAATTAACAGTACAAATTTTTGACTGTGTAAGAGGGTTCTTCCTCAAGTGGACCCACCCTCCTCTTCACTCATGAAGTTCTGGATCTGTGCACTGACTCCAATCTTGGAATTGATTGACCATGACTCTTTTTATTATTCAGGGTAGACTTTAGTTCACTTGACCTAGGTCTCTTCTGCTTATACAAATCAAGTAAGCACTTAATAGACTGTGCATCTATTGACTCCTAGAAAAACCATGCTTAACTAGCCAACATCATATATTCTATTTACACTATTCTTTAAAAAAAATAAAAGATTATTTATTTATTTATTTGACAGAGAGAAAGAAAGAGAGAGAGCACAAGCAAGGCAGAGTAGCAAGTAGAGGGAGGGGGAAAGGCAGGCTCCCCACTGAGCAAGGAGCCGGATGTGGGGCTTGATTCTAGGACCTTGGGATTATGACCCGAGAGGAAGGCAGTCATTTAACCAACTGAGCCACCCAGGCACCCCTAGTTACACTATTCTGATTGCTTCTTTGGTTCTGTTCTTCTTAGGACAACCACATTTACTTTGCCTTTGATTAAGTAGTTTCACTTGGCTTCTGCCACCCTGAAATCCAATTATCCTCTTTGTGTCTCCTTGATTTAGTGGTAGGAGCTTCCAGTATAATTTCTAAGCTAGAGAAGAGTGACTACGAAGCTTTTCAAGGATGTTGGGGCTCCCCTAATAAACTTATTTCTCATTGTCATGTTGTAAGCAGCGAACTCTGGACCCTACAAGGGTGAGAAGAAGGTCTTACATGATAAATACACTTTAACATTCCAATTACCCTAAGCCCGTGTATCCTTTTACCAAGGCAGATTTGGCATTTCAAGTTAATATAGGGTAGGCCACGTTTTGGTCTATGTTTCAGCCAACCAAACAGAGTCCTTTTTTAACCCTCTACACTACATTACATTCAGATTCCCTGCTTAAAGAGCTAAGACCAATAAATTAAGCCTGAGTAAATTTTATGTCCCTTCTACCATTATCCCATATCCTCAATGTAGTTATTTTGGAGTACAGAACACCTCTTCATAGGCTACACTTTGTAACTCAGGTTGCAGGGCCTGCCAGGACTTGAGTCTAGTTGTAGGTATAGAAACTAAGAGCATGGGAGTGGGGGAACCTGAAGAGAATTAGAAGTGTTATAGTTATTTCAGGAGAGACCATTATTGTTTTTTCAAAGAAGGGTTAATCTTCTTAGATGGGGATATAATGGTAGTTTTCACAGGCAAAGACAATTCACCAGAATTTAGGGGTTTAACGTCTCCAGCGACATCAGGATCTTCCCATATGTTTCCATTCTTATTTTGAGAATCATATTCTATCCCAATCAGTGCCCTTATTTTAACATTAGCCCTCTGAGATTGGGAATTCATCTTACATTATAATTCAGCCACTCTCAGGATGAGGCTGTGGGTTTGGTTTTCAACAATTTCAGCTCTACAGTTGCGGGAGATAAGGGTTTCTTTTAGGGCAGGCACAGAAACCTTCAGTTCCTTTATGAAGTGCTTGAGATGAGATTTGGAATCCCAGGCTTATCCTTTTCTTTTTCCACTTCGTCCAGCACAGTTAAGAGTAATCAATCAATTTTATTATACAGTTTGACCAAAGTATTCTAAGGTATCAAATGTATTCTTACATTTGTGTGTGTGTGTATGTGTGTGTGTATACTTCCCCCCTCTTTCTGTATATATATATTAATAAAAAATGTTTTCAATTCTTGCATATTTTTAAAAGATTTTATTACTTACTTGACAGAGAGAGACAGTGAGAGAAGGAACACAAGCAGGGTGAGTGGGAGAGGAAGAAGTGGCCTCCCACTGAGCAGGGAGCCTGATGAGGGCAGAATCCCAGGACCACAGGATCATGACTGAACTGAAAGCAGACACTTCATGGCTGAGCCACCCAGGCACCCCTCAATTCTTATATTTTTTGAAAGACATCAGAAAATCACTTTGGTTCTTGAGCATTGTGTGTAAAAGCTTAATTTTTTAAATGCTGCAGCCATCACATAACTAGGAGGGGATGAGACTTTCTAGGTGAAAAGAACCTTCATGATGTTGTTGATTCATTGAATCAAACAACCATCAAATGCCTGATCACAATACTTCATCTTGTATGAAATTAAAAATATTCCTATTATGTATATTTCTTCAAGGTATATCTTCTGCTACTTGCAGTAGATTATTTTGACTAATATACATATTGTGGAGAGTTGACAAAAAATATTTGAGTCAATATATCTTAGTGCAGGAGAAAACACTTTCACATCGTATACCTTTATATATGATATATTGCTATGAAGCAAGCTCATGGCAGTACCAAAACTAGAATCCAGATAATTCCGATTCAAGCTTGTGTTTTTTTTTCCCTCTGTTATTCAGTGCATGCATATTTTAACTACCCTTCTTTATCCTGATGTCAAAGTCTATTATCCATATCAGTCTTGCCTTAAAGAAGACCTGAAATTTTTAAAATATTTTTTCTAATTAGTAGCTTGTAGTTTCTACATATGTACCAAAGTAGAGGGAGGGGGAAAGGCAGGCTCCCCACTGAGCAAGGAGCCAGATGTGGGGCTTGTACCAAAAAGGTTATTTTTCCCTCCATATTCTAACATTTATATAAAATAAAAATTCTTAGTGAATATCTCTTACCTATCCATCTCACAGATGGGCTGTCCAAAACTATCATCAGTTTCACATGGACCACATCCATCTAGTTCTGTGAACATTTCAAATAACCCAAGCTGAACCGAAATTAGTTCTTTGTCACAGCTTTCTAGTATGTCAGATGTGCAGAATGAAAGATGATTGACAAAGAACGTGGCTTGTCAACCCCTCAATCAAGCACAGTAAAATCTGGAAAGATAGATATTATGATGACCAACATTTTCATGTACTATATTGTACTTACAAATATTGAAAAGTTTAAAAAGTCATAAATATTCAGCATAATTATATAAATGTCAGAAATTTTAAATTTTTTGTTCTATTGAATTTTTCCATTTAGAATCTTACACAAAAAGAGTTATAGAATATTGGATGTGATTTGCATGTTAGACCTCACCAAATCCAAGTCCACAATTCTAAAAATGAAGTACTGATGTCTGACAAGGTCCATAATCACAGAAGTGGTCAGAGGTAGAGTTGTAACTTGACACTTTTTAAAATGAGTGCTAGGTAGAATATCAAGGTATTATGTAATTTGTCTAAGTTCTTCCAGTTAAGACATGAAGAAGACAGTATTCAAGTACAAGTTTCTCTGACTCCCAAGTTCATATTCTCAGCCGTACACATACTTTAACATAAAATTGTGATGTTTCATTACTTAGTATTAGTTCAGTTTGTCATTAGAATTCATTTATAAAATCATTGAGTGCTTTTTAAGTTCCAGACACTGGACTAAATACTAGTTATACAATGGTGAATAAATAATCATGTTCTTTACATTAAACAGAGAAAGTATGTAGATGGCAGGGAGAGGGTGAACATAGTGGAAATTGAAAATGAGAGGTTACCTGAAATGCCCACGTAAAGTGATATTTTATGACACAGCAGGATTAAGCAAGGAGAATCTTGGTTTTGATTTGGAGGAGAGAGGAGAGAAAGACAAACAATGGAATGCAATATATTGAGAGGGAATGGTATGTGTAAAATGCTCTAAATTAGGAAAGAGCTATAGGTGTTGAATAATCTGTAGCTGGTGCATAGTGAGCAATTAAGCAGTGGCATGGAATGAGGTTGGAGGGCTAAGAAATGAAAACTTCATGTGTATACTCAGTCTTAAGCTAAAAGAGAGGTTTAGAAAAGACCATTTGGAAGAGTTGAGAGAGCAGATGTAGTTCCCTTGGAGAGTCAGTTGATACAGTAAAACAGCTAGGCAATATTAGTATCTACTTGAATTTTGAGATCATGAATTTAAAGTGCAATTATTTGTGGTAGGTTAAAAAATGATCCTCCAAATGTATCAGATCCTCAACCCTAGAAACTGTGAATGTTTATTTACATAGTAAATTTTTTACAAGATGTGATTAAGGATGTTGAATTAAGGAAATTACTCCAGAATGTCCAGGTAGGTGATGGCATAATAATGAAGCAGAGGAACCTTATACACAGAAGAAAAGAAGGAAATGTGATTCCAGAGATAGAAATTGAAGTAGCCTGCCACATGGTAAGTAATGCCAACAGTCACTAGAAGCTGGAAAAGCCAAAGAACCTATTCTCTACAATAGACTCTGGAAAGGGAATGGCCCTGACAGCATCTTGATTTCAGTCCAGTGATAATGATTTCAGACTTCTGACTTCCAGAACTGTGAAGGAATGATTTTCTGTTGTTTTAGGCCAGCAAATCTGTAATGATTTGTTGCAATAGTTCTAGGAATTTAATATACTGTTCTTACCTCGTTGCATGACTCTTTCTAGCTACTCTGGCATATTCATAGGAATGATGGGTGGTTGCATTATTCTTATAAGGATGATGGAGGCAGGAAGGAGAACAAAATCCTGGGTGTTTTCAAAGTAATTGTTATAATAGTGAAATATGGATTCTGAGCTGGTTGTGAGGGAAAATGAAGATAAAACAGGGCTGATGGATAATGAAAGTGTGAAGGTATTAAAGACTAGAGGTCATGAATTGGTTAGGAATTATTGCAAGTGTACCTGTTAGCAGTCAATAAATGTTGAATGAAATGAAATCAGATATCAAGTTTAGGGTTCTTGTGTATTGCAAAGCTTAAAATTTAGCACTAAATTGCAATTAGTGGAGATTACAAAAAGTGTTGCAAATTGGAGTCTTGACCAAGAAAGCCATGTACCAGAACATTAGAAACTTCACCCTGTACAATGAAAAATGAAATATTAGAATCACAAGGATATCTACTTGTAAGATAACAGATTCAAGAATTCATTGAGAAATTAATGGAAGAATGAAACACTTCAAATATTTCTCCATGAGAAAATTAGTGAAAATTTTAATGTTCTCTAATTTTAAAAAAAAAAGTGTCCTCAAAAGTAAAAGTCAAACAGTGTTAACCAGGTAGCATCCCAAGCAAACGGTAAAATGCTCAAAATGCATATAAAGAAACTTTATATTTGGGAAGAGTTGTGTTCTTAATTTTTAGTTGGAGCCTTCTAATTGTTTTCCATGAAATAAATACAGTTGTATTTTAGGTATAAATATGTGTCAGTAGGATCCTTCATATATAAAATGTTTAGACAGTATGCTCACAAATATGAGGCCATCAAATTACTTTTGTTCATAAACATTTATTCTAAGTACATTATCTCTGATATTTAAATCATTTTTAGTGTAAAGTACTGGACTTAATTCTATGCCAGGTAACTCAGCTCAATTCAATTTAATATGACATCTGTATACAGTATTTACTGAGCATCTATTCTGTGCAAGGCCTGTGCTTGACCTCAAGAAGTTTTCAAGCAGGACTGATCTTCTGCCCACAGTAATCTTATACTTCAGTAATGGTAAAGCTTAAAGGAATATTATGTTCTCTGGACTAATGATCTCATAAATGTATGCTCCATCTAGGCCAGCTATTTTTACTCTCAATATTATTCCACAGGATCAGCCAGAGGAAAGAATTTACTATAGAACCCATCTAGTAATATCTTTCAGAACTAGGAACTATAATGAGTAATCATCTTAACCAAATGTATTAAGAAATTCTTATTCCAAAATACCTTGGAGTGGAGATTTTAGGTTGGGGTGTGGAGTCAGGGTCCTATATTATATCCATATCTGAATCCCTTATTCTGTCCTTTGAATACTTTTCCCCACTCCCAAACTCCCCAAATCTTTTACTGTCTGTCATCTTTTCATTCACAGTGCATAGCTATAAAGAGCCAAATCTTGCTGCTTTGCTAAAAGGCATAGTACCTTGAAATCTAAAATTTCTTTCTACAATTAATGATATACTAAATATTTAACAACCAGCTCTGCAATAAGGGATTGGGCCTTATTTGTAATATTTGCCAAGCTCCATGGTGTGGATCTCTCTACATGGTTAACTTCAAACTACCATCCTGAAGTCACTGAAGGCAGAGTTAGAAAGAGATGTGTAATAGTTCATTGTTGTCCAGTATGCCTGCCATAAAGGTACAATAGATGTAAGTAATCTTGGGCATAGGCAGTAAGAAAATGTAATAAAATAACAAGGGACTGATAAGTCCAAGTATTATCTGTTTTTTAATATAACTTACTTAATTATATATTTATTTAATTTTTTATATTGACCATTTTTAACAACTGGCCTGAAAACTTCTTAAAATGTTAACAATCAGCTCTTGTGGCCTGGTATGAGCTTACCCCAGAGTTCACTGATTGCAACAGAATCAAAATGACATGTGATGTATGCCCCTTCTTTTCTATCAAAACTCCCTCTTTTTTTTTTTTAACCACGTTTTGTAAGAGTGTATCTGACATCACTTGCTCTGAAAAGGCATAAGAAGAATAAACTTTCTGAGATTTATACCCTGTATGGTAGAAAGGATTCCAAGATGACCTTCAGGTGTGCCTGGGTGACTCAGTTGTTAAGCGTCTGCCTTCAGCTCAGGTCATGATTCCAGGGTCCTGGGATCCAGCCTTGCATAGGGCTCCCTGCTCAGTGGGAAGCCTGCTTCTCCCTCTCCCACTCCCCTTACTTGTATTCCCCCCTCTCTCGGTCTCTCTCTCTCTCTCTCAATCTGTGTCGAATAAATAAACAAAATCTTAAAAAAAAAATAAGATGACCTTCAAATGAGTCAAATTCTTGTATAGTGCCCTCCCCTTGTTTGTGGGTGGGAAACTGTGACTGACTTCTAGCAAAGCTGATGGAATAGTCACTCCCATGACTAAAAGATGACACCTGAGATGCCTGGAGAGGAGAGTATCCTGACTTGGATGAAGCAGGCTGCTGTGTTGTAAGAGGCTCTGTGGGAGTCACAGGGCAAGGATCTGAGGGGTGTGGAAGAGATAAAATTAGCCATTTGAAAGCAGAAGTAAAGTGGGGTCTTCATCCTATAACCATGAGGAGCCCAATTCTTCCAACAACCCTGTGAGTTTGGAGAGGACCCGGAGCTCTAGCCAATACCTAATTGCTGCTGTGTGAGATCCTGAGCAGAGAACCCAGTTAAACTAGACCTGAGCTTCTGACACAGAGAAGTTGCTCAGTGTATAGATGGTTTAAACTAATTTTGTGGTAATTTGCTATGCAGCATTAGAAAACTAATGCATTATTTACACTTGAATAAGAATATTTTTAGTGTGGAAATCAAATGGAAAATTAAACTTTTCTCCAGAATTTTGAAATCTTCACTCTTTCTTGTGTGCCTAAGTTTTTTGAATATCAGGCTGACTACTAGTCCTTTACAGGTAACTTTTTTTTTTCTCTCTAAAAGTTTTTAGAAGTCTATTATTCTCATTTTCATGAAATTCCATGAGTACATTTCACTTTAAAAAAATAACTAACAGCTTTTTTGAGATACAAATCACATACCATGCAACTCAGATTTAATGTGGAAAACCTATGGTTTTAGTTTTTCACAGAATGATGCCACCATAATCTTAATATATTTTAGAGCACTTCATCACCTCAAAAAGAAACCCCATCTTACTGGCAGCCCTCTTTAACGTTCCACAAATCCCTCCAGCCTTAGACAGCCACAATTTTTCTACCTTATAGATTTGCCTCTTCTGGATATCTCCCATAAATGGTATCAAACATGATGTGGTCTTTTGTGACTGGATTCATTTTGCATAGTGCATTCAAGGTCTAAATTAATTCTTTTGAATGCGGCTATCTGGTAATCCCGGCATCATTTGTTAAAAAGGCTATTCTTTCCTAATTGTCATCAAATTTGGGAGATTTTAGCCAAATATTTTCTAATTTTTTTAAGCTGTGTTAATTTTTCTTCATTCTTTATTCCCACTGTTTTTTCAGATTGAATATTCCCTCTGGTTCTATTTTATAGTTCACTGATCGTTCTTCCAGTTCAAACCTATTCTATTCAAATCTACTTTTAGAACTATTTCATTTTGGTTACTGAACTATACATGAAATTAATTTGATAACCTCAATAATTTCTATTTGCTTCTTTTTTAATAATTTCTACCTCTTTATGAGTATCCACTATTTGATGAGATACTGTCATCTTAGCTTCCTTTAAGCATTGCTTCTTTAAGATATTTGAATGTAATTGTAGTCTTTGAAGTTTGAAGTCTTTGTCCACTGAGTTCTGTATTTGCATCTTTTCCTTGTCCTATCCTGGGTGCCTGCTTTTTTGTATGTCTATGGGTCATAACTTCCTGTTTTATTGCATGTCTCATAATTTTTTTGGAAGTTTGATATTTTAGGTAATATAGTAATCCTGGATGCTGATTCTCCTTACCCTTTCTGGGGCTTGTTTTGTTGTATGGGCTCATTAATTTGTTTAGTGGATTGGTTAGATTATTTTAGTGAGGGCTCTCTTTCTGTCAGCATGAACCCTCTGATATTACTCTTCAAAGAGTATAGATTTGGGCATGCACACAGTCACTGGATGACAGTGATTTTAGCAGGTTTCTCTTTGGCCAATGTTCTCTGATCTCTCTCTGTTAAATTTTCTGCTTACTTTAATATCCCACTCAATTTTAGCATCCCCTAACTGCCTGCTGATGGCTCCATTATTTTCAATAATGCCCTAGAGGCACAAGTGGAATTACAGCCCAATACAAATAAATTCAAGCAGAGGCAGATTTTAAGACTGGTCTTTAAGTTTTGTTCTGACCATAGGAAGGCTCTTCTTAACTGTATTTTTCCATTGTTCTTTCTGTTAAGATAATTGGCATACAGTTTAGCTTTTGATCTGTCATAAAGCTACCAACCTTATCATCATTGCTGACAACCAAAAATTCCATTTTTTTTCTTTTTTCCTTTTTATCCCTCTTTATTTCTCCTTGCCAAGCCACTCCTCCGGAACTTCCTAAGAGTTTTGCAGGGAATGTCAGATCCTGTCTTCACGGCTAACTCTTAATGTGGTGTTCTTTGAAGGAGGTTTTTCAACTACTTCTGTATGTATGCTCCTATCTACTATCCATCTAAAAAATATAGATCTTGGCTATAGGTAATCTTCTCCTAAGCTTTTGTAAGACTTTTAAAGAAGAGAGAAATTTATTTCAACAATGTCAGATTGTGCACATGCACACACACACAAACTTGCTCATCATCCTCCATTTCTCCTCTAAGTGGAATTTGTTGAGTTTGCAAACCCTTGAGAAGGTTAAAGGGATTTTGCTGATGGAATGGATGGTCTAACTTAATACTATGAGTTGTTGAGAAAATGTTATTTTCATATGATTGGGTAAAATAACTTTTTTTAAAAAATTTGAGGCATTTCTTACTAGATTGATGCAGCAAGATTTTTGAATGTGTAACTTAGACCTTTGAATAACAAAAGGAGGCTACATGAGGACCTTGAAGGTTTGGTAGAAGAATAAAAAGAGGAGGTAAGGATGTATGACTGGCACTTAGAAGAGGCTATTAAAGAGAGCCAAAGAAAATCTCCAAAATGGAATCTATGCCTTATTACCTGTCCAGGGACTGTCTTTGTGTTTCTTTCCACTTGCCTGTCACAGATAGTTTATAGGGGAATGTAGTTTCAAGATCTACCCCAGGTGGTTTAGAATTCAAGGTAGATCTGTGTTGGAACAATTCAGAATGGTGGGCTTTCTATCAGGTAACTTAAATGAAAGAAAAAGTGAATAAAATTCACTTACACAGAGATGTATGTGGGGAGCGGTATTTTAGTAGCCAAAATATCAATAGTAACGTGAAATCTAGGGTACTACGCAGAGGATAAGGCCAGTGACCATAGCTGAGAAAAGGAAGTATGGGTGTGTGTGTGTGTGTGTGTGCATGTGTGTGCATGTAAAAAGAATATGTGTGTATTGGAGGTAGGGTGAACGTGCAGAGGGAGCTTGAAAACATTAGAAAGAAAACCAGAAAGTCAGCTCTCAAATAGTGTTGAGTAGGGTTGCTGGGACTCTCCTATATTTCCCCTTCCCTGTTATTGAATGTGAAAACTAAAATAAATGAGAGTCCCCTGCTCCTTAGAACTGGTGCTAGTAGACTTCATAACTGTCCTTCCCTGTAGCTCTACCACCTAAGCCCGCTTACAAAGTTTGATTTTCTGCCTCTTAGTCTCCAGTTCTTTGATTTACCTTAATATGTGATAAAATGTAGAAATCTGGGAAAACTCCAGCTCTTATTGTTTCTCCTTCTGAGATCTTTGTAGCCCACATGTCAACACCTTTATAGACAAAGTGGGATCATCATCTTGATTTAGCTGTTTTGTGAATGCTTCTGTCAGTCCCAACGGTGCTTACTGACCAAAAGAGAGCTGTAGTATAGTGCCTACCAGCTACCAAGTAAATGTCATTTGGATTAAGACATTCTCTGAACTAAAACAGTGTAAGTAAAAACTGCTCATATGCAACATTTCTGTCCTCTATCAGTAATTCAAGGACTCTGGCCATTTTACCTTTTAAGGATTTCTAAATGAGTAAGTAGATTTCCCAGATAAATTACTTAAATAATTCCATATCCTGAATTTAAATCACTTTATCAAAGAAAAGGTAGTATGTTGGGTTATTTGGTTTCTTCTAAATTGAATTTTTCAAATAAACTATAAAATGGCTCCACCGTGTGGTTGAAATATGTATTCTCAGAAATTTAGCCCGATAGCAATTCATTGAGTCAGAACAATTAATGTCATTAATTCATTCAACAAACATTTATTGAGACCCTATCGTGTGTTGGGTATGTTCTTGGCACTGGAACGCTGTAAATAAAGCAAATGCAACCTCGGACTCCTTAAATTTCACATTCACTGTTCACCTTTTCATTGGTTGAGCAAACTAGATCTAACGTTAAATACAACAGCATAAATTTTTAAAATTATTTTTATTGGAGAAAAAGAAGACAAAAAAACATTTTACTTCTGGCTTTGTCACTGACTAGCTGTGTAAAAATACTCACTTTTCTATATGGGACCAAGCTTTTCATATGTTGTCCCAGGTAAATGGCTCCTAATTCTTCTAATACCATAAAAACAATGAGGATACTTTTCTTGGGGGAGGTGGGTAGAAAACAACCAACCTATACTAACACATTCCAAAGCTTGCCTACAAGCTTGGGGGGAGGTTATAGCCTCCTTGAATATTACTTATGGTCTCAATGGGTCCACCTATAAGTAAAGTTAAAATTAGATTAGATTAGATTAGATTAATTTCTAGGGTCCCTTCTAACTATAGTATTTGGCTCTTATAATCATAAATAATTCATAAAAGAACTGATCCCAAGGTAGAGCTAGAACCTATATTCAAGGCTCTCCTGTTTTCTGAACCTTTCCTGTACAACTACCTAACACTATGGTTGCTGAATTATAGCACTTGTCAAAATTCCTCTCACCTTTGAAGGTTAGTCTGGCATTTAAGGATTTTAGGCTCTTCTATATAGATAACATCAGACAGAAACTTGCCTTTTTATCTCTATTTTATTAATTATATTAATATTAGTTTTCTTTTATTAAACTCACTTTTAGAGTCAGGCACTTTTCTAAGTCAGTTCTTTATTTTTTTTTAAGATTTTATGTATTTATTTTATAGAGAGAGAGATCACAAGTAGGCAGAGAGGCAAGGAGAGAGAGGAGGGTAAGCAGGCTCCCAGCTAAGCAGAGAGCCTGATGCGAGGCTCAATCTCAGGACCCCGAGATCATGACCTGAGCTGAAGGTAGAGGCTTAACCCACTGAGGCACCCAGGCGCCCCTCTAAGTCATCTCTTTAAATGCCACTATCTCTCAGCATGTTGGAAAGAGAAACCTAGACACATTTAACTATAATTCAGTGCACAGAGAAGTAAGATTTTAGGACAGAGGTTAGAGCTAGTTCAGTGTTCAGCAGAATACCATGGCAGGTCAGTGTGAGAGCTCTGAAGTAAGACTATGGATTCTAATTATGGATCTATAACTTACTAATGTGGGACTTCAGATGAATACATTTTTGAGGCTCTCTGATACTGTTTATAAAGTTAGTGACAGTGACAATTTTCCCCAGAAGATTATTATGGCACTTGGTCTATGAGCATCTGAAACAAAAGATTGAATTATTTTCTTTGCTATGTTTTCCCACAATGTAATCTCAAATACACTGTCTAAACAAGAGAAGCACTTTTGACTATGCCATCTAAATACTAAATACTGTATCACTATGGGCTGTCTTTAAATATTAATGGGGGGGATTGTTGGACAGATGGGAGTTTGCTGGACAGGAACATGGAAATAACTGAGAAAAAAATTTCAGCCTTCAAAAGGAAAGCTTCTAAATTCAGCTGTGGTCAGATTTGGGAGACACAGTTAAACTGGTTTAATTGCTCTATATTTGTGATTTCTTGAGAATTGTCTGTCTTGCTGTGGTGTGTCCAGTTGGACAAAAATGCATCCATTTTTTTTTAAGATTTTTATTTATTTGACAGACAGAGATCGTAAGTAGGCAGAGAGGAAGGCAGAGAGAGAGGGAAGGAAGCATGCTCCCTGCTGAGCAGAGAGCCTGATGCGGGGCTCGATCCCAGGGTCCTGGGATCATGACCTGAGCAGAAGGCAGAGGCTTTAACCCACGGAGCCACCCAGGCACCCCTGCATCCATTTTTTAAAGGGACAGTTTCCTAACACGACCATAAAATGATTTTCAAAGATTACAAAGTCCTTCACAAAGTGATTAAGAAAGGACAACAAAAAGAACAACAGGTACTTTAAAAATGGCTTCAAACTGCCCCAGGAAAATAGTGTACCATGAAATACTTGTTGTTTAGGCTGAAATAGGGATGTAACATGACACGGCAGCTGGGTTAGGAAGGTGTCAAGTGAAAGTCTTTTCTATTAAGGAGGTTAGCTCTTTAGGTAAATACAGAGTTTCACCGTGGTCCCCCCCCACAAACTTCCCAAAGCTTTGGGGTTTCCCTGACTTCTGTACGCAGCTGCAGGAGTCCTAAAGAAATATGCTGGTGCGTGGGGGGTGGAGGGAAGGGGATTAAAGCCCAGTATGTTGTATCTGATGAAAGCAGCATCCGTACAAGCAGTTTTCCATCCTTTCTTTCCACTCTCCTTTCTACAGTGTCAGAATAAACTTTCTCATGCAAATGTTGATCATGTTACACCTTTCCTCAAAGCACCTATTGCCTTTGAATTAGTATAAAACTATTCAGTCTAGCATTTAAGGATTTCCTCAGTGAGAACACTGTCTGTCTGTCCTAGTTCCATTTTCCCCGTCCCCCTTCACTACCTTACATCCCAGCCAACATTGAGACTGAAACATAAAAATGAAGATCCATTTGTTTGCTCATTTCAAAAAAAAAAAGGTTCAGCACATTAATTTATAGTGTCCAACATATTTTCATGAACATTATTTCCTTTGATCTTCACAATAACCTGCAAAGCTGGTGGATATGAAGCTCAGCAGTATTCATTGACTTGTTCACAATCATTCAAGTGGCAAGGACTAGAGCTAAAATTTGAAATCTGCTCTCCTGAAGCTATAATATTCCAATTTCAAAGACTACACTCCTTCCACAATGAAACACTGCCATCTATTCTGGAAAGAATTTTCTAATCTTTCCAACTTGTGTAATTCCTCCTTCTGTTTCTCATTTATATTTAAAGTTCTTCATTATGGCCTTATAAATTTAAATGAAGAAATCCAGCTGGATGATGCTGATTCATAAAGGTGTATATATCTCTATTTTCAAATCTAGCCTCAATAATAAGTCCTTTGGGTAGAGAATAGAGTACAGTATATGATGTATGAAGAAATATGAAATATTACACATGCTTCTAAGGAAATTCAGTTAAGCTAAAAAAAATTAGGTAATGTATTTAGATCATGAAAATAAACTAAAAAGACACCTGCAAGAGGCATCCCAGCTGTACTTTCTGATACCGATTTTCTAGCCTAACTCTTAGAGCACATCAAGCAAGTCAAACACTTCCCATTTGCTCTAGGAGCAGCAACACAACTCATAATGAAAAATAAACACTCTGAATTACCTTCCACTACTAAGAATTAAAGAAGACTTTTACTGAAAAAGAAGGTTCTCTTGCATATTTCTTTAAATGGTTCTTGGTTCCTTGAGTGGAATCTCTAACAGGTTCACAGGTAGGTATTTTCTCTGGCATTGATTTTCATAATTTAAAATTAGCTTTACTGGGGTCTAACTTATAATAAAACTCGGAAATTTTAAGTGTATAATTCAGTGAATTTCGATAAATGTTCTCAGTGTTGTAACCACCACCCAAATTATTATAGAGAGTCTCTCCAAATGTTCCTTTATAGTTGTTTTCAGCCGTACCCTTTTCTCAAAAATGGCTTACGGCAACTACTGATCTGTTTTTAGTCACTATAGTTTTGAGTGTTCTGGAATTTCATATAAATGGAAACATATAGTACATAATAGTTTGTGTTTGGGTTCTTTCACTTAGCATAAGGCTTTTAAAAGTAAGGGGTGTTGCATGTATCAGTAACCCATTTTCATGTTGAGTAGTATTTTATCACATGTATACCCCACAATTTGTTTATACATCTGTGAGTTCATAAGATAAATGGATTGTTTACAGTCTAGGATTATTATGAATAAAGCTGCAATGAGAATTTCAATGAAATCTTTGTGTGAACATAGATTTCCATGATCCTATGACCATTGATTTTAGACTTAAAAAAAAAAACTAGTGTATTTTAATGCTATAGATTTCCCTGTAGTTCTTCATTTTCATGCTCTAAATTTTTGTTTTATTTTTTATTTAATATTTTCTTTTTTTTAATATTTTATTTATTTTTTTCACAGACAGAGATCACAAGTTTACACCACACCCAGTGCTCCATGCGATGCGTGCCCTCCATAATACCCACCACCAGGCTTATTTAATATTTTCTAATAATGCCAATGATGATTTTTTTTGACTCCTGGATTATATAGAATGTCATTGTTTAATCTCCAAATATTGGGGAGCTATCCTAGATATCTTTATGATATAGATTTCTACTTCAGTTTCTCTGTGGTTAGAGAATATATTTTGTATCACTTAAGCCTCATTAATTTACTATGGGTTTTTTTGTAGCCAGAAATAAATCTGACTCAGTGAATGTTCCATGTGCACATGAAATTCCTGATATTCTATGAAGTTTGGACAGCATGATCTATGAAGGACATTTAGGTCAAGTTGTTCAAATCTTCTATCAACCATTTTACTGCTTGCTTTCTGTTTTTCCTATTCATTCATTCTTTTTATTCTTTTTCCTACCTCCTTTAAGATTGAGTATTTTTAATGATCCCTCTTCATCCCCATTACAGGCTAATTATCTATAACTGTTTTATTTTTAAGTAGTTCCTCTGTGGATTAAGATATTCATCTTTATCTTCTCAGAGTCTATAGTCAATAATATTTTATATCATGTATAATATAAACATTTTCTATCAGTATGTTTCCATTTTCCCCTCTGTTCTTTATGCTATTGTTTTTACAAAATTTATCTCTGTTATAATCTCTACAATTCCTTGTTACTATTTTTTATAGGTTGTTGTAGGTATATGTTTCCAAGAGATTAATCATGAGGCTAAGATATCTTTTACATTTATATACATATTTACCATTTCTGATGCCTTTCATTGTGTGTGTCTGTGCACGTATGTGTGTGCACAGATCTAAATTTCCAGCTTGTATGGTATCATTTTACTTCTGCCTGGAAAATTTCCTTTAACTTTTTTTTTTCCTTATTCAGGTATAATGACAATTATCTCAGTGTCTGAAAAAGTTATTTCACCACCGGTTTTAATATTTTACTGTTTTATTTTTCCTTTAGTACTCCAAAGATATATCTATATTATCTTCTGGCTTTCATAGTTCTTATGAAAGTCATCTATCATTCTTATATTTGTTCTTCTGTATGTAATGCATTTTCTCTGGCTGCATTTATGATTTTTCTCTGTATCACTGGTTTTTATCAAATCATTATATGCCTTGGAATGAGTTTCTTTGTGTTTATTTTTACTTGGGATTAATTGAACTGCTCTGATCTCTGAGCTTATAGTTTTCATTAAATTTGGAAGACTTGGGGCCAATATTTCTTTAAATACTTTTTCTTTCCCTCCCACTCTTATATTTCTGGGTGTCCAATTAGCTATATTTCATTTATTTAATTTTTTCTTATTAATAGTAAAATAGCAGGCTTTATTGGATGCTTGCTTTGGGTCAGGCACCAATAAAGATTAAATACATTGCCTTTATTATTATTTATATTTGATTTATTTAAACTAAGGACAAAAACATTTCACCCATTTCTCCCATGCCTCTCCCCACTTCCTACCTCCAGAAAACACCAATTTTTTCTCTGTATCTATGAGCTTTTAAAAAAGATGTATTTATTTTTAGAGTCTACATGTATCATACAGTATTTTTTGCTTCTTGCCTAACTTACTTCACTTAGCATAATGGTCTCAAGGTCCATTCATGTTGTTGTAAATGGCAAGATTTCATACCTTTTTTATTGATGAATAATTTTTTATGGTTGAATAATACTCCAAATATTGGAGTGGATATGGCTGAATAATATATACTGCAATTTCTTTATGCATCCACTGATGGACACTTAAGTTGTTTCAGTATCTTGGCTATCATAAATAAAGCTGCAATGAACATGAAGGCGCATGTATCTTTATGAGTTAGTGTTTTACTTTTCTTCAGATAAATATTCAAAAGTGAAATTGTTAGATCGTATGATAGTTCTAGTTTTAATCTTTTGAGGAAATTTCATACTGAATTCCATAGTGGTTACACCAATTTACAAACCCACAAATAGTGCACAAGGGTTCCTTTTACTCCTCATCCTTGACAACTCTTGTCATTTCTTCTTTGTGATAAAAGCCATTCTAACAGGTGTGAGGTAATGTTTCATTTTGATTTTGATTTGCATTTACTTGATGATTAATGATGTAGACCATCTTTTCATACCAGTTTGCCATCTCTCTGTCTTCTTTGGAAAAATGTTTATGCATATCTTCTGTCCATCTTTTAATCAAAATTGTTTTTCTACTGAGTTGCTTTAGTTCTTTATACTTTTTGTATATTGGTCCTTTATCAGGTATGACTTGCAAATATTTTCTCTTATTCAGTGCAATATCATGTTGGCTTCCTCTGATGTGCATTTTATTGGTTTCCTTTGTAGTTTAATATAGTCCCACCTATTTATTTTTATTTTGTTGTTTTGCTTTTGGTGTCAGATACAAAATATCAATGCCAAGACCTATGTCAGGAGCTCACCATCTATGTTTTTTCCTAAGAGTTTTATGGTTTCTGGTATTACATTCAATTCTTTAATCTATTTTAGTTGATTTTTGTGTATGCTGTCAGATAGTGGTTTAGTTTCATTCTTTTGCATGCAGCTGTGCAGTTTTTCTAAAACTTTTTATTGGAAAGATTCTCCTTTCCCCATTGTATATCCTTGGCTCCTTTGTCATAAATTAATTGACCATATATGCATGGGTTTATTTCTGGGCTCTCTGTTCTGTTCTATCAATATATATGTCTGTTTTTATGCTGGTATTATGTGTTTTAGTTACTATATCTTTGTAATATAGTTTGAAATTAGGAAATATGATGCCTTCAGCTTGGTTTTTCTCAAGGTTGTGTTGGATACTCTGGGTCTTTTATAGTTCAGTACAAATTTTGGGATTGTTTTATTTCTGTGAAAAATTATATTGGACTTAGGTTAAGTGTAGCATTGAGTCTATATATCATTTTGGATAATATGGACATTTTAACAATTTTCTTTCAATCCAAAAACACAGAATATATTTCTACTTGTGTCTTCAATGCCTTATACTTTTCAGACTATAAGTCTTCACCTTCTTGGCTAAATTTATTCCTAGATATTTTATTCTTTTTGAATCCATTGTAAATGGGATTCTTTTCTTAAATTCTCATTTGGATAATATATTATTAGTGTATAGAAATGCAAAAGATAGGGTGCATGCGTGGCTAAATTGGTTAACCCTCTGCCTTTGTCTCAGATTATGCATCTTCCCAGGACCCTGGGATTGAGCAGAAGCATTGGGCTCCCTGCTCAGTGGGTAGTCTGCTTCTTCCTCTCCATCTTCCTGCCACTGCCCCCTGCTTGCATACTCTCTGTCTCTCTCTTCCTCTGTCAAATAAATAAATAAAATCTTTTAAAAAATGCAAAATATATTTTTATATTTATGTTATGTCTTACAGCTTTATCAAATTTATTTATTCTAACAGTTTTGATGGCATCTTTAGGGTTTTCTATATATAATATTGTATCGTCTATAAATAATGACAATTATACTTCCTCTTCAATTTGGGTATATTTTATTTCTTTTTCTTTTATAATTGTTCTGGATAGGAATACCAACACTATGTTGAATAAAAGTGGCAAGAATGGACATCCTTGTCCTATTCCTGACCTTGTAAGAAAAGCTTTCTGCTTTTCATCATATAGTATAATGTTAGCTGTGGGTTTGTCATACATTGTCTTTATTATGTTGAAACACACTCCCTCTACTCCTGCTTTGTTGAGACTTTTTGTTTAATAAACATATATTTTTATCCCCTGGGGTACAGGTCTGTGAATTGCCAGGTTTACACACTTCACAGTACTAACCATAGCACATACCCTCCCCAATGTCCATTACCCCACCCCCCTCTCCCAGCCCCCCTCCCCCCAGCAACCCTCAGTTTGTTTTGTGAGGTTAAGAGTCACTTATGGTTTGTCTCCCTCCCGATCCCATTTTGTTTCATTTATTCTTTTCCTATCCCCCAAACCTCCCATGTTGCATCTCCACTTCCTCATATCAGGGGATCATATGATAGTTGTCTTTCTCTGATTGACTTATTTCACTAAGCATAATACCCTCTAGTTCCATCCACGTCATTGCAAATGGCAAGATTTCATTTCTTTTGATCGTTGCATAGTATTCCATTGTGTATATATATCACATCTTCTTTATCCATTCATCTGTTGATGGACATCTAGATTCTTTCCATAGTTTGGCTATTGTAGACTTTGCTGCTATAAACATTCGGGTGCACATGCCCCTTCGGATCACTACATTTGTATCTTTAGGGTAAATACCCAGTAGTGCAATTGCTGGGTCATAGGGTAGTTCTATTTTCAACTTTTTGAGGAATCTCCATGCTGTTTTCCAGAGCGGTTGCACCAGCTTGCATTCCCACCAACAGTGTAGGAGTGTACCCCTTTCTCCGCATCCTCACCAGCATCAGTCATTTCCTGACTTGTTGATTTTAGCCATTCTGCCTGGTGTGAGATGGTATCACATTGTGGTTTTGATTTGTATTTCCCTAATGCCAAGTGATGTGGAGCACTTTTTCATGTGTCTATTGGCCATCTGGATGTCTTCTTTGCAGAAATGTCTGTTCATGTCCTCTGCCCATTTCTTGATTGGATTATTTATTCTTTGGGTGTTGAGTTTGCTAAGTTCTTTATAGATTTTGGACACTAGCCCTTTATCTGATATGTCGTTTGTAAATATCTTCTCCCATTCTGTCAGTTGTCTTTTGGTTTTGTTAACTTTGTTGAGACTTTTTAATCAAAAGCAGATGTTGAATTTTGTTAAATGGCTTTACTGCATTTATTTGAAATGATCATGTTTCTATTCTTCATTTCATTATTATGGTGCATAATATTGACTGATTTGTGGATGTTGAACCATCCTTGCATTCCTGGAATAAATCCCACTTGATCATGATGCATGATCCTCTTAATGTATGTTGAAATTGGTTTGCTGATATTTTAATGAGGATTTTTTTGCTATGCTCATTAGGGATATTGGCCTATAATTTTCTTTTCTTGTGGTATCTTTGTCTGGTTTTGGTGTCAGGGTAATTCTGGCCTTGTAAAATTAGTTTGGAAGAGTTCCCTCTTCTTCTATTTTTCAGAAGAGTTTGAAAAATATTTATATTAATTTATCTTTGAATGTTCAGTAGAATTCAATAGTGAAGCCACGTGCTTCCGGAGTTTGGTCAATAATCAAAAACCTCCCCAAAATTTCCTTTCTAGTATTCAGGCTGTTCAGATTTTCTATTTCATCATGATTCAGTCTTGGTGGGTTGTATGTTTCTAGGAATTTATCATTTCTTCAAGAGTGTCCAATTAGTTGACATAATTGTATATTGTACATAGTAGTCACTTGGGATCCTTTCCTCCTTTGTATTTCTGTGGTGTCAGTTGTAACATCACCTCTTTAATTTCTGATTTTATTTGAGCTCTTTTTATTTTCTTGGTGAGTCTAGCTAAAAGCTTGTCAATTTTGTTTATCAGCTCTTAGTTTCATTGATATTTTTCTATTGTCCTTTTAATCTCTAATTCATTTCCACAATAATCTTTGTTATTTCTTTCTTCCTTCTAACTTTGGCCTTTGTTTTTTTTTTGTTTGTTTTTTTTAAGATTTTATTTATTTATTTGACAGAGAGAGAGAGATCCCAAGTAGGCAGAGAGAGAGGCAGAGAGAGAGGAAGGGAAGCAGGCTCCCTGCCTAGCAGAGAGCTCGATGTGGGGCTAGATCCCAGGACCCTGGGATCATGACCTGAGCCGAAGGCAGAGACTTTAACCCACTGAGCCACCCAGGTGCACCCTTTGTTCTTTTTCTAGTTACTTGAGGTATAAAGTTAGGGTGCTTATTTAAGACTTGTCTTGTTTCTTAAAATAGGCACTTATCACCATGGACTTCTCCCTTAGAACCCCTTTTGTTGCATCCCATAAATTTTGGTATGTTAGTGGTATGTTACATTTCCATTTTCATTGGTTTCAAGGTATTTTATTTCTCTTTTGATTTCTTCTTTGACCCATTAGTTGTTCAGTCTGGTTTTTAATCTTCACATATTTGTGAATTTTCCAGTTTTTTTCATGTAATTCTAACTTCATAACATCATGGTCAGGAAATATTCTTGATATCATTTTAGCCCTCTTAAATTTATTAAGACTTGTGACCTAATGTATGAGCTATTCAAGAATATATTCCATGTACACTTGAGAAAAATTATATTCTGTTGAACGTGGGTGAAATTTCTGTAAATACCTGTTATGTCCATCTGGTCTAACATGTTGTTTATGACCAAAGTTTCCTTTATCAGTTTTCTGTCTGAATGATCTATCCATTGATGTAAGTGGGAAATACATGATATTATTATAAAAATCATAGTGTTTTCCTCTTTTTTTAAATATTTTTATCCTGAGTGTGTGTTATCTTTGACAGTTTTGTGTATGCATATGTCCATGTGCATATGTATGTGTAACAATTTTTCTATAATATTTAAGCTGTTATTAATTCTGTCTAATATAACTGTCACATCAGATATTTTTTCTTCTCCAGTAGTTTCCTTTTGTGTTTTTAAAGATAACTTTACTTTTTCTTCTAACCACAGTTATGTTCTTTTACATGATTAAACATTTGGAGCATATTTATAACATCTATCTTAACATCCTTGTTTGTGAGTTTCATTAAGCCTATTTCTGCATTTTTTTCTATTGATTTATTCTTATTGTGATTTTAGTAATATTTTCATACTTTGTGCATGTCAGCTAAGTTTCAGTTCAATGTCTGACATTATAAATGTTGTTGGTTGTACTTTTCTCCATTCCTTTAAAAAACTTGGATTTTCAGACACTTAGTTAAGTTACTAGAAATAAATTGGAAACTTTTTGATGTTTACTTTTAACTTTCTTGGGGGGAGATCCAGAGAAGGCTTTAGTCTGAATGTAACCTAGCTGTACTACTACTAAAGTGGCACTCTCCTGAGGATGCTATCCATTTCCATGTGTAAAATCTTTCCTGTCAGACTGGTGGGAGGATGAATTACTGAATTATTCCCAGCCAATTATGGGATCTTGTTATTGTTGTGCTTTTTTTCTGTTGGTTTTCCCCTAACTACTGGTTGTTTCCTTTTGTGTGTACAAAGAATACTCAGCTGAAGACTTAAAGGACTTCTCAAAAAAATCTCCTGGGTTGTGCATTTTTGCAGTTCCCCTTTCTTTGGTACTCTGCCCCCAAAAGCTTTTGTGTAACAGATGATCAAATTGAATTAAAATATGGAAAAATATCTATTTATGATCTTGAGAGATTTAGGGCAAGAGTTCCATGATTTTAATAAATGTTTTAAAATGGGGATGATAATCATGTCTTATTAGGGATGAAATAAGATTGATCACACTTATAGCTTGTTTTGGAATGCTTTGCTAGCATTTGATCAAAAGTATGTGTTTTGAAAAATTCTAATTATGAAACTTGAATTCTTTAAACTCAGAAGGAACTTTGCATTTTGATAAAAATTCAAGAGGCATAGTATTTAGGAAATACATAACTTACTTTATAAGCTTCAGATTATTAAGTATTAAATAATAAATATCAATGGCAAATCTCTGAAATATCCCCTTCTTATGAGCTACTTGATCTCTGGTTTTGAGGTTTGTAATTTACACATAATCCAAAGAACAAGTATAGCTATGTGCTTACATTTTACCATTTTTTAAAACTCTTTATTGTTCTAATTTAAACTTTTCATATATATATAAAACTTTTATAATCCCATGACAGAGAATGTTTTCTCTATAGCACCTTTGGTTTTCATAAAGGAAACTGTGTTTTGCCTTGCAAATATGCATGACAAATATCCTAAACTGTTAATATCACGGTCTTTGAGTGAATGATTCACTCTTGCTTTGGGTTAATATCTTTAATCATCATAAGGCATTTACCCCTCTGCCAAGACAAAACAGAATGACATGGAACAAATTCAAATCAAATTACCTTTCCTAAAACATTAATATTTCTGATGAAAGGGATGAATAAAATGTGGAGCTTGATATGAATCTAAAAGAAGAACATGAAAAACTTTTACTTCTACTTTTCTACTTCAACTTCTCAAGCAATGAGAGTAACTCTTTATAGACTTATTAATGTTTTCATACCACAAATTTCACACCTTTTATAAAAAGAATCATAAATACAGAGAGAACAATTGTAATCATAAACATTTAAAATATTATTGTATCTTCCATTTATTCATTTGTTAAACTCTTATTTGGTGCTTACTATTTGTAGGCATATGCTAGATGGCTACAGTACAAAGTTCCACAAAAGCCATGCAAAACATGCTTTTAGCTTCTCTTCTCTAGATTTTAAATCTTCAAGGTCACAGATCTTTGGCTTATGTATTTGATGCCCCTCATAATATCTGGCATAGGGCTTTGAACTTATTTACTTATTTATTTGCCTTTGGTTTTCTTTAAGTCATTCTTCTCCTTTTAGAAGAGACTGTATCTTCCTTGTGGACAAGAAACTTGTGTATTTTGTTTGCTTTTGCAAACACAAATACCTAGAACAGAGGTAAGAACAATGGAGGCATATTTCAGGCACTCATATCCTTATTAAATAAATAGATAAATAAATGTAGTTCTTATAAAAATTATTTTAATTTGTGTGCCTCATCTATTTTAATCTCTTCTCTTACAAATGAAGATGTTGAAGTCAAGGTAAATAAAGCCATACTGTTGGTTAGTTGTTTTGAAATAGAATCTATGCCTCTTATTCCTAGGAGTAAACACTAACTATGAGGTTAATAAATTTTAGATAAGTTTTTGCTCTCTTTGGTATCTACTCTAGTAAGAAGAACCAGTAGTCCTATGAAACAACTACTTCTGCCAGCTATTAAAAGATGAATAAAGCATGTTAATTTTGCATGTGACTATGGTTCAGCCACTTCCCCCTCTCCAGACTAATATCTTCAAAAGAGATGATTAGAATAAATTATCTTGGAACCTCTTTTTGTTTTAAGTCTATGGCTGTTTGATCCATTTTATTTAATTTATAGTAAGGAAACAGTGTATGAGGGCTAGAAGAGACCTTAAAGATAATCTTGTCTAGGGGTGCCTGGGTGGTTCAGTCATTAAGCATCTGCCTTTATCTCAGGTCATGATCCCAGGATCCTGGGATCGAGTCCCTCATCAGGCTCCCTGTTTGGCAGGAAGCCTACTTCTCCCTCTTCTACTCCCCCTGCTTGTGTTTCCTCTCTTGCTGTGTCTCTCTCTGTCAAATAAATAAATAAAATCTTTAAAAAAAAAGATAATCTTGTCTAGAACTAAAGAGAGCAAATTACCTCTGTGAGGGTCACATGGTAAGTGGAAGGAATCTGGCATGAACCCCATTCTTTTACCAACCAGACCAAGATATTTCTCTCCTAGTACAGTACCATCCCAGTAATCACCTTGGTTAGTTTTAGAGGTTATATTTCATTAAATGAAATTTTAACTCATTTAACATTCCCTTCAAGGAAAATTGTTCTATTAGGTTACTTTATTTTTAAAGTGAAACATAGATAATTGATTTTTTGGAGACTGTATTAGGAAAGACAAAGTCCCATCCAGTTGCAGTTGTTTCTGAATGTTTAATTGAATATAAGCCTTTGGAATTAAACACACTTTCTTTTTGGAAAATCCAACTTATGAGACACAATAAGCATTAGACTTAGGGTCAGTGGAGCTTGGCTCTAATCATTGAGATACGTTAGTTATCAGTTATTTGAACTTAAGCTTCATTTGTAGTGTCCTCTCTTCATACATAGAGGGAGGGCAAAGAAGGAGTTACCTTATGGACCTTATATGATGTAGTGAATGGGAAGGCAATTTTTAAACTCTGAAGTCTTTTACAAAAATTTTCAGGAATGAAGTCATTTCTTTGAAATTAAACCAAAGTCTTAGAAACATTTGATATTTTTGTTTATTTTCAAAGTTAACATATAGTATATTATTAATTTGGGGGTAGAATTTAGTGATTCATCAGCTGCATATAATACCCAGTGCTCATTACATCACATGCCCTCCTTAATATCCATCACCCCACACTCCACCCCCACCCACACCCCCTCTCCTCCAGCAGCCCTCTTTGTTCCCTAGAGTTCAGCGTCCCTTATGCTTTGTCTCCCTCTCTCTTTTTATTCTATTTTAGTTTTCCTTCCCTTCCCCTATATTCATCAGTTTTATTTCTTAAATTCCACATATGAGTGAAATCCAATGGTATTTGTCTTTCTTTGACTTATTTTGCTTAGCATAATAGGCTCTAGATTCATTCCATGTGATTGAAAATGATAATACTTCATTCTTTTTGATGGCTGAATAATATCTGTGTGTGTGTGTGTGTGTGTGTGTGTGTGTGTACATGTAATATCTTCTTTCTCCATTCCTCTGTCAATGGACATCTGGGCTTTTTCTATAGTTTGGCTGTTGTGGACATTGCTGCTATAAACATTGGCATGCATATGCCCCTTTGAATCACTATATTTGTATTTTTTTTTTTTAAGATTCATGAGCAGGAGAGAGAGGCAGAGAGAGAGAGAGAGAGAGAGAAGTTCCTCCCCACTGAGCAGGAACCCCCCCAACACAGGGCTTGATCCGAGGACCCAGAGATCATGACCTGAGCTGAAGGCAGATGCTCAACCAACTGAGCCACCCACTATTTTTATATCCTTTGGATAAATACCTAGTAGTGCAGTTGCTGGGTGGTAGGGTAGTTCTATTTTTAACTTTTTGAGGAATTTCCATACTGTTTTCCAGAGTAATTACACCAGTTTGCATTCCCACCAACAGTGTAGGAGGATCCCCTTTCTCTGCATTCTTGCCAACATCTTTTCTTTCCTGAGTTGTTAATTTTAGCCATTCTGTCCAGTGTGAGGTGTTATCTCATTGTGGTTTTGATGTTTATTTCCCTGATGTCAAGTGATGTTGAGCATTTTTTCAAGTCTGTTAGCCATTTGCATGTCTTCCTTGGTGAAATGTCTGTTCATGTCTTCTGCCCATTTCTTTACTGTTATTTGTTTTATGAGTGTTGAGTTTGATAAGTTCTTTATAGATTTTGGATACTAGCCCTTAATCTGATAAGTCATTTGCAAATATATTCTCCCATTCTGTAGGTTGCCTTTTAGTTTTGTCAATTCTTTCCTTTGCTGTGCAAAAGCTTTATATCCTGATGAATTCTCAATAGTTCATTTTTTGCTTTTGTTTCCCTTGCCTCTGGAAACATGTCTAGCAAAAAACTGCCATGGCCAAGGTCAAAGAAGTTGCTACCTGTTTTCTCCTCAAGGATTTTTATGGATTCCTGTCTCACATTTAGGTCCTTCTTCCATCTTGTGTCTATTTTTGTGTATGGTATAAGAAAGTGGTCAAATTTTATTCTTCTGCATGTGACTGTCCAATTTTCCCAGCACCATTTGTTGAAGAGACTGTTGCCCGACCCCCCTTGGATATTCTTTCCTGTTTTTGTGAAGATTACTTGACCATAGAGTTAGGGGTCTATTTCTGGGTTCTCTATTCTGTTGCACTGATCTATGTGTCTGTTTTTGTGCCAGTACTGTCTTGATGATTACAGCTTTGTAATAGAGCTTGAAGTCTGGAATTTTGATGCCTCCAGGTTTGGTTTTCTTTTTCAACATTCTTCTGGCTATTTGGGGTCTCTTCTGGTTCCATACAAATTTTAGAATTGTTCATTCTAGCCCTATGAAAAATCCTGGTGTTATTTGGTAGGATTGAATTAAACATGTAGATTGCTTTCAGGAATATCCACATTTTAACAATATTTGTTTTTCCAATCCGTGAGTGTGGAATGGTCTCCCATTTCTTTGTGGCTTCCTCAATTTCTTTCAAAAGTGTTCTATAGTTTTAAGAGTACAGATCTTTTACCTCTTTGGTTAAGTTTATTCATAGGTATCTTATGGCCTTTGGTGCAATTGTAAAAGGGTCAATTCCTTGATTTCTCTTTTTGCAGCTTAGTTGTTGGTATATAAAAATGCAGCAGACTTCTGTGCATTGATTTTATATCCTGTGACTTTGCTGAATTCCTATATCAGTTCTAGCAATTTTTTGATACTCAAATGAAAAATGATATACCTCTGTAAAGGCAAATTTATTGTAAATAGTCTGTCACATGGGTTAGATTTTCTTGACAGTGTAAATGTAAATTTTAAGGAAAAGACTTATGTCAAAAAAAAATTCTTGCCATCTCTTGTTGTTCTATAAATTCAAAATATAAATTCAAAATACAGAACATAATAAAACATTTTTTCAATATCAATCAGGTCAGTAATTTTTAGTATCCTATAAGATTTTCATATTTTATTCTTAATGAAATATATTCTGTCTATAAATTTTCAGTTTTGTTCCATATATATTAATTATTACATGTAAGAAATATATCACTTCAGTATGATTCCATTGCAGTTTGTATCTCTATAAATTAATTCATTCTGCCTTGATTTAGAGTTATAGATTTCAATGATCTTTAAAGAAAATATGTATTTTTCTTAAATTAGTCTATTTAGATAAGTATTTAAGAAGCCTTAGAGATCATTTAAACCAGCTCTTTCTTTAGTACAGTAAGAAACTTTAAAAAATGAAATTTCAAAAGTGGCAGATGCTGCTAGAAAGCAGCAATTCTATCTTTCAAATTGTTTTTGTTTTGTTTTGCTTGTTTTTCCTCCATTTACCAGATAGCAACATGCTGGGAAAGGATGAGCCTCTCTACTGCCCCAAGGAGTGACTGTGGGTCTATAGGAATCCTTATAATTCCATTTCCTTTGCCAGTGATTTATTTGGATATATACAGAAGACTTAGTCCTGGTCAATGATTTATAAGGAAAGTCTGTTGGAATGTTCTACAAAATAATTTTCTTCCAATAAGAGGTAAGAAGATAAGTGCCATGAAACTGTCCTCTTTTTTCTTTTTCGCAAATCATTGTGTTACTTAATTAACAAGCAGCTTTTTCCTATGTTTTGTTTTGTTTTGTTTTTGCCAGTTGAGTCCTGTTCTTTGTTGTTCATAGCCAAAAGAAGCCTAACTTAAAATGGAATTTAGATCGATGATGGAGCATAAAAGTCCATTGTTTGTTGTATAAGGAATAGATGCATTAAGGTAGATGGGATATTTTTATTGTTTTGGAAAAGGATGTACACTGACTTTGGACAATTAAAAAGGATATCTAAAGTGGATATTTACTGTTTTTTTTCTACTCAGAATCATATATCCTTTCCAGTCTTATTTCCTCCCTCTTATAACATGGAGATGTTCTGCCATAGAAACCAAAAAAATCTCAAATACTGATTTCCTCAGCTTCTTTTTATTAAAGAAATGAAAATATGTGTACCTGACCTTGTACACTGATTCAAGTCTAGACTTAAAAACTAATTATTTTAAAAAGATAAGGAATCCATTTTTGCACGGGAGGTATTCTTCCAACAGTACATGGCTTTGTCCAGTATCAAAGGTGTTAATCTTAGAATCTGTGGTCTCTCTCAGTATATTCATGAAAACCATTCTAGAACATAATTCAGGTTTCTTTTAGCATCTTAAGCCTATCACTGTATCTTCTGTCTTCTTGCAGCTGTAAAATATCCTTGTATCATTTCCTTTTTCAGTCTAAATTAGTCCTATTTAATTTATGTTACTTACAAAGCACCTGGAATGATACATTAAATTAACTTCTATGATTCATAGAAATCAGATACTCAGATGAGAACCTGGCTCCTGCTTTAATGTAACTGAACCCAGGGATTAAAAAACAAACAAACAACCCCCCCCCATCTCAGTATTTAAAGAACTGATTCTGTAGAAGAATTCAAATCAATCATAGCAGTATCAGTAAAGCACTTTGGTATGGTAAGTGTGTCAAAAGAGAAGTATAGACTATGGCTTGCCAGAGTTTTGAGTGAGAAATCACATCTCTGGGGACATTAGAGGTGGTTTCCAGACAGAAGTAGAATTATACTTTAAAAGCTTTTTTTCAAATGCCTAATTGTACAGGTTTTTTAGTGAGATAAAATAGCTATTGTAAAGGGACAAATTAAATTCAGGCAAAGACTGATTTACAGTGGTTGGATTGAGACATCTGCATATTATTAGAAATATAAAAAATTACCCTAAATTCTGAAAATTACTTTGTTTTTGTCCTTTTTCAGGTTATTCCATCTCATTCCTAATTTGTAACACCATGAATATAAAGAACATGAACCTTGAAAGTATTCACTAAAATGAACTAGCACAGCATTAACTAGATACAGTGACTAAAAACTTCAGAACAACTTTCCAATTAGTATTTTCAAACTTATACTTTATAAGTACTGTGAGATACTTCTTTCAAAATACTTTAATACCCAGAAAAGCTTGCAATCCCCCATTGAAAGGGACCTTACAAACTGGTATATCACAGTAAGAGAATAATTTTACATCTTAAAATAAACTTTATCATAGGCTAAGAGTTTAAGATCATAAAAACATAGAACTGGAAAGGAACCTAAAAGTCTTCCAGCCTATTGGTTCCCCTGACTTTCTGTACATCAGAATCACATCAGGAGCATAAAACACTCTAGGTTTCACCCTAGAGTAATGTCTCTAGATTTAAGAACCACTAATCCATTTAGATAGCTCCAGATATACAACCTTTTTGGAATTACCAAGATACATACTAGGTTAAAAATGACAGGTATTGGTTGCTCATATTAAAGTATATGGGAAAGATAAGTTTTGGTAAGTTCATGTTTACTGTTTTGATGAGTTCATAACCAGCAACATAAAAAGAGAAAGGAAGACAGAAGGCAGTAGGTAAACAGCTGGGAAGTTTGAAGGACTTGGAACATTCAAGTTTTCTTCTTAACAAAATAATAAGAGCGGCCAACTCTAACACAGTTTAGTCTTTGTTGCATGGAATATACATTTAAGATCCTGGGAGAACAAGCTGTGAACGTTAAGAGCAAAACATCTAAGCTACTCTTCGCTACTCTGGAAAAAAGCATATCACAATACTGTAACGGACCAAATTAGCTGTGGAAAAGAACAGGAGATCCGATGTGAATTGCAGAATTGTCTCAGAAACACCAAAGTTGAACTGATGAAAAATGGTCAAGATGGAAGGAAGAGAATATGGTAAAATGCCAGCCACACCCTTTCTCTTTGTGTGGACAGTCCTCTGACTATTATTTCATTGTTGAATTTTTTTCAGCCATTTCATGTGGTACACATTTCCAAGACTTCATGGTAGATATCTGTACAGTTACTAGAATAAAGGAGAATCTGAAATACCCATTAAAGGTCAACGTATTTCTTTCCAGCAGTGAATCAGCGGCAGAATGCTAAGCTCGTTTTTAGAAAGCATTCAGAGTATTCAGATTGAATTTACCAACTATAACATTGAGAGTGGGATGGTAAGGGATAAAATTACTCATTCCAGTTTACTGTTCTAAATTTATGAACATGAATGGATAGGAAAATTATTCCATTTCAACACTTGCATACAATGGCTGGGGGTTTTCTGGTTGAACCACACACTAAAAAGCCCTCATAAGTCAGAGGAAAGGCTTGTGGAAACGTTACCAAGTAGTGTTCTCAGAGGTTGGCTTTGCTGTCTCATTATCAACTGCTGCATACATTCCAGAACTGAACTGAATTGGAAAGCATAGATTGCACAATAAAGAATGGAATAATTTATTGAATACCTACTATGTATCCCACAATGACTTGAAACTCCTAAAACTTATTATAGTAGAGGTCAAAAATTTTAACATGGTCTACATATTCCTCCCCTGCTGTCTACTCTTTAGACATCATCTTGGACCCCACCACCTTGCTCTCAACCTTAGTAACAAAGGCACTTTTTTTTCTTTCTCAAATTTCTCTCACTGTATGGTCTTTAGATGTTTTATTCCGTCACTGTAATAAAGTCCTCTCCACTACCTCATTTCATCAGTAAACTCCTAATTACCCATAGGATGCCAGGTCAGATTTCTTTTCAGGGAAACAGTCTATAAACATGTTGGGTTTCTGTATTAGACATTTTATTCCTTTTTGGTCTTTCCTTCACCTACCCAGCTACCATAACTGTAATTTTGCACATGATTTTGGTGATTAGGTAATGTCTGTCTCTTGTATTAGATTTTAATCTTTGGGAAAGAAGGTCCATATCTATTTTTTCCTCCATGTTATCACAAATGTTTAGAACAAAATCTGGCATATAGTAGACTCAATAAATCTTGTGTGAATAATAGATTAACCACATTATTCTCCATGTAATATTATACCCTTGAATAGATTAAGGTACTAACAATGAGAGAAAATTAACAACTGGCCAAAATACTGGACAAATGACATAAAGCCAGAATTTCTAACTTAATTTCACTGGTCTTTCTATCATACAAAAGTCTCTCTTCTAAGGACACATATTATCAGTTTAGATTTTGGCGTTAGTAGACATAAAGAAATTACCCATTGTCTGCCTTCTGCAGACAAAGGCTACCAGGAACATATTTTTATTGAACAAATTGTTTTTTATTATTCATTACCGTGAAGGAGAATACACACCATGATTTTCCATGGTGGTAGAAAAAATCTTAAATTATGGGGTTTAGGGTATGGTTTGGAGGAGAATTTGGGGGGATAGTTGGAAGACGTGTGAGTTTTAGTTAAAAGGAAAATTACCCAAAGCGGGCCCAGGCCCTCAGGCCCCAGTAGATGGGAAGTTACTAACAATAGGTAGCAATAACCAGAAGCCCCACTGGGAGCAAGAGATACAAACTGAGGGTTTTGTAGTGGAGGGGGGAGGGGGTCGGGTGAGCCTGATGGTGGGTATTAAGGAGGGCACGTATTGCATGGAGCACTGGGTGTGGTGCATAATCAATGACACTTGGAACACTGAGAAAGTAAAATGGAAAAGAGAGAGAGAGAGAGAGATAGCCAGCCAGTTTCTGCTTCTGTAAAGAGGTTCTCCACCTAAAGCAACACCCCTGCCCCACCCAGTTTAAACCCAGCTACCAGAAGTCTGCTGGTAACAGACTAGCCCTTGTAACCTGACCCCTGAAATCCCCTGTAGCACCTCCATAATCCCATGCCCTAGGCCCAGAATTTCCAGTAAGAGCTCTTTTGGGTCCAGAGGCTTAAAATAAACTTGAGTTCTCACACTTCTCCAGGTGCCCTTGGTTTCTCATCAGTCTGCTTTTTATTCTCCATGACATTAGAAAGCAGGATAATTCTAGGATTGTGCATCTTAATAAATCGTATCTATGTGGAGAGGAGACTAGACTGATAAAACTGTGACTGGGAAAAGCAGCAGCAGTTATTCATTTAGACCAAGAAAGGGAGAGTTTGGCATTTTGTAGGTGGCACAGTGGCCTTAATTTTATTTGTGCTTGTACAAAATTATGAAGTAACTTTGCTTTTTCTCATTCCATCATGGTTTCAGTGTACTCTTCTCTGGGATTTGTATTCTGTGAAATCACTTATGTTTAACAGGAGAATAGCATGGTTAGTGGGGAGCCTGCATATCACCCACTTAACCCAGGCACCCTTTCTGTCCCTCCCTCCTTTCCTTCCTTCCTTCCTTCCTTACTTCCTTCCTTCCTCTTTTTCCTTTCTTTTCTTTTCTTTTCTTTTCGTTTCTTTCTTTCTTTCCTTTTCTTTTCTTCTTTCTTTCTTTCTTTCACCAGTATGAAAAAGCTCAACACAGTTGGAGATATCCGCTTGTCAATTCGAACCAAAGATATGGTTCAAAGATGGAAACAGAAATACGTGACTAATCAGCACATGGCTGGAATCTCCAAGTGGGCCCCTTCCTAGCCTGAGGAAGAGAGAGAAAAGAAAATAGAAGGCAGGAAGGGCATGTTGAACGGGATCTGCCTTTAAGAAAGGAAAAAGACTGAGGAAAGACATTATGTCATCTTAAGTATCGCAAAAGTTGTTTTAATATTTTTCCTTTGTCTCGGAACAAGTTTAAAGGGAAATAGTATCATTACTTACTAAGGTACCTAAGACAATGACTGCAATAAACGTAGTGATTCACAGCCTTGATATCCCTTCAAGAAACTTGCACTTACTCCTCCAACTTCTGGAAATACTGCCAGGAGAAATTCTCTAGACCTTAAAGAAATTGCCTAGGCTGAAAAGTGTCAACCAGCCCAAAGTCCTGAGCCTTTCAGTAACCAACCAACAGTTGAGTATCAAGTTCTGCCCCCCTTACCTCCATCTCAGGACAACTGAATGTTCATCCCAGCTTCAGAATTGAGCATTTTGGCTGTTGTCTCTGTTGAGACCATCAAAGTTCATCTTCTCCCTCTGCTCAATCCTACTTCCTTTCCTTCCCATCCAGGAGGTTGATCTCAGGAACACTTCCTAATGAACTTCCTGCATACTAATCTCAGTATCAGAGCATGTGCCCCAGGGAACCCAAGGTGTGACTGTTAATATCAGAAGTGATCTGAGAAAGCAGGCTTAGGTGTAGGATCTTAAAGCTGGATGACAACGACTCACTGCAGAGCAAGTAATGATGATGCCATCCTTGATGGTCCGTAGTACACAGGGAGCCCTGACGTACAGTAGCAGTGTAATTGTTAAAACTGCCCCCTCATCTACTAGTATATTATACCAGTGGAAGGGAATGCATTAGCACCAGATTTCCCAACATCAGCACTACTGATATTTTGGGCCAGATAATTATTTACTGTGGAGGACTGTCCTATGCATTGTAGGATGTTGAGCAGCATTACAGGCCTTTATCCATTGGACACCAATAGCATACTTCCCACCCCTTTGTATCCCACCCATGAGTTTTGACAATCAAAGAGGCTTCCAGATATTCTTAAATGTCTTTTCTGCTTTTCATGTCCATGCCTTTGCTTATTTAAGACTTTTATCTTATTATGTACCCTTTCTTTCTTCCTGTCAATTTCCTACTTTTTTTGTTTTTTTAAGTTTTTTGGTCCAATGCCATCTCTACCTACAGTCTTTTTTCAGGTATCTAACATATGATAATTCTCCTTTGCCACTTCCCATTTATTCTAATCGCTATATAATCTGAGCGGATCATGCTTCACTAGTACTAATATAACCTCACTTATATTTATGCCCATTTTACTATGACTCCTAGCTTCCTTCTACTTTACACACAGAAAATCCAGGGTTCTACAGATTTCTACTCCGTGAACATTCCATGAAATTCAAGGTTGCTTATGTCTGTCTGTGCTGGTCATCTCTCATTGTTAGTGAGATGCTACTGGCCTCTGAATTAGGAACTCCTGTCCTCTGATAGCCCTGAGCTGAACAGCTAAGTTTCAAACACTGATCAATTGCCCACATGCGTTCCCAGCAATTCTGGTTACATAATGTCCGTCCGGCTGATTTCTCCCTGCTTTCGCAGTACAAATACTTACCAGTATGCCGAAGCCTGTGTTGCTCTTGTGACAGGAAAACATTTCACCCTTTTATCTGCCTGAATGTCTTCCAGCAAAGCTTGGACAAGTGTTTGGGTACTCACGTGTTATAGTTCTCTCTGGTGTAAGTTTTTCAAATTACTACATGACTATTATTTAGGAATTAAATAGAATTATTCAGGAAAAACTCTCCAAAGACATCTGAGACAGACATTATCTGTCAGCATTCTCCTGAGCACAAAACCGTTACTCCTTCTTGATTCTTCTGGCTGGTGTTCATTAGCCACGCACTTTTCCTCTATAGAGATTCCAATTCTGTTGTTCCACCTTGAATTTGTCCTTCTTCAGGGCTGTCCTAATGCATCAGTCAAATGAAAATATCTGTGAAGCTTCCAGGTGGTAGGGAGAGCACAGAGAGGATTCAGCCTCTGAGTGTCCAGACTGTTGGAGCTCAGTCTCTTCTTTTCCTGAGGAGATGCTTTTCTTCTAAACAAGGCGGTAATGCAGATGAGGCTCTGTGAGGATGGGTTCCCTCTAATTCCTCTTGGAGAAACAGGACATCCCAGTTCACACTGGATGATAATAGTGGCATGGCTTAATTTTTATGACATTTTCTTGCCCACTGTAAAAGTTACTGTAAAAAATTTTGCCTAGGTGTGAAACTCCTTTTTTTTTAAAAAAAGATTTTATTTATTTATTTGATTTTTTTTAGGGGAAGCGGGCTCCCTGCTGAGCAGAGAGCCCGATGTGGGACTCAATCCCAGAACCCTGAGATCATGACCTGAGCCGAAGGCAGAGGCTTAACCCACTGAGCCACCCAGGTGCCCTATGTGTGAAACTCTTAACAATACTGAGCACATTGAGTTTTATTTTCTGGCATTCAGTAAACATATTGATTATACTACCATTAATTATACTTAGGGTATGGGCCTTTTAACATGAGTATGATGACTTATAGAAGATACTTCGTAGTTGTAGAGCTCAAAGTATCCTTAAGATAATCTTTGTAGGACTCCTTTTATAGAATATAAACTGCTACTAACCCCAAAAGTTAAGGAATGATTTACCTAAGATTGACTTATTGCCAGATGTAAAGCAGAATCCAAGTTTCCTGACGCCTAGCCCAGGGCTTTTGTCTCTGCACTAGGCATTTCTCTTTTTTAGTACGGCCACATAGAAAGCTCTAATTTCAATCTTTTCCCACACTGGCTGTTAGAAAAGTTAGTGGTCAAAGTAAGATTTTACCATTCAAA